>CALYLW010000195.1:509572-779572 GCA_944989445.1 Ampullaceana balthica | reverse complement strand
GCGAGTGGGTGAGTAGACCGACAAAAGTTCAGTAAGATACGATGGGCATGAGTCCGAAAAGAAGTTGTGACAGATAACGGCCAGTTTGTAATCAATACGGGCTTGTATAGGCAGCCAATGAAGTGAGCGAAGAAGTGGAGTAACATGGTCATGTTTTTTTGCCTTGAGCACCAGTCTGGCAGCTGAATTTTGAACTTTCTGTATTCTTTCAATGCATTGTTTTGGCGCACCTGACATTGTGCTCTTGTACTAGCTCGTATTGATTACTGCAATTCTCTTGACTAGAGTTTTTGTGGCACTAACTGTTAAGTAATGACGGATTGAGCTGATCTGACGAATGGCAGTGTAGGCAGAGCGACAGATGTGGTTGATGAAGTTGTTAATAGACATGTTGTCAGAAATAATATAGCCAAGATTCCTAGTCGATGTTGTGAACAGAATATCCGAACTGGCTACGTGAATTGACTTCGGAAGAGACAAAGTACTGCGTGATTTATTGTTGCAAAATAGAAGTGCTTCAGTCTTGTCATCATTCAGCTTGAGTTTGCTTAACGTCATCCAAGACTTTACTTCACCAATGCACTCCTGCAACAATTTGACAGCGGAGTCCATATTAGAGGGATCAGTGTGAGTATATAGTTGAGTATCATCTGCAAATGATTGGCTTTTAACTGAATGCTTTTCGAGCAGTAGAAGTAGTGGTCTTGTATACAGTACAAAAAGAACCGGACCCAAAACAGAGCCCTGAGGCACACCATAAGCAAGTCAGCTTTGTGAGAGATACAGCCATCTACTGATACTACATGTGATCTGTTAGATAAGTATGATTGAAACCAAGTCAGAACTGAGCCAGAAATTCCAAAATAATTTTGCAGGGTTTTCAGCAGTATTTGATGGTCGACAGTGTCAAAGGCTGCACTAAGATCTAAGAGGACCAATATAGAAATTTTTCCACTGTCCAGTGCGAGCAGGAGGTCATTTGTTACCTTCAACAGAGTGGTCTCTGTACTGTGAGAAGGTCTGTAGGCCGACTGATTAGGACTGAGAAGAGTGTGGTCATTTAGATAAGAAAAAAGTTGTTTTAAGACTAGTTTTTCAATGACTTTCGACAAAAATGAAATATTAGACACAGGTCGATAGTTGTTTAAATTGTTTTGGTCTAACCCTTTTTTTTTCAGCAAGGGTTTTATAATAGCAGATTTACATAATGAAGGAAAGGTGCCAGATTTTAGACTTTCATTAACTATATTAGTTACTGTTGGGAGTAAGAGATCTAATGACTCAACCAATAGTGGAGTGGGGATGGGATCAAGAGGGCAGGACGTTGGCTTAGATTTTAGAATAATACTTTTGACCTCATTTTCCGTAACAGACTGGAACATATCAAAGCCTGACCTCACAGCAAAAGAAGGAGATAAATCATGTGGTGGCAACAACGTTCCATCAAGTTCATCACGAATTTTAGCAATTTTGTTGATAAAAAAGTTACAAAATATATCTGGTTGCTGATGCAGGGGGAGTTAATATCGTAACTCGCGTTAAGCATTTTTAAAAAACGTTTAACTGGCCTTCAGAAAACGAACTGTGTTAACATCCTTAGATTATATTTCATTTTAACGCATAAAAATTAAACATTGACTATTAATCATCACGGTTAACGTCTTTGTTTAGAAAAATAAATTATTTGAAAATAACTTTTTTAAAATGTATTTTTTTAAAATCCCTCAATTGAATGACGGGCATCCCGTAAGAAAGAGTTCGGTGAACAGGGGTAAATAAACTAATCTGGGGTCAAAAGGTAGTTCTTGGGGGTAATGCAGACTCATTTGGGACATATAACATCCACTACAATCCACTAGATATAATAAAATACGTCATGTGTACGTGTACGATTGGAACATATGTCCAATATTGCACCGGTTCATTCCAGAAAATGCATTTTAAAAAATGTGACAACTATGTAGATTTCTTACCTACGTACTATACGAAGACGCCTAAATCTACCCTACTTTCATTTATATTGACACGAGTGACAATAATCTTAATCCACATGACTTGTCTGTATCGTGTATCATTTCTGTGATATTTAAAATTAATGCCTTAAAAACTGAGCTAAGAAGAATTTTTTTTTGTGCTCCTCTCAAATTGCGATGTCAAGATTATGATGCATTCAATAAAGTTAATGAATACTTGCCTATTTTAAATGGGCTCATTTACAATTATATCTAGAACAGTGCTTCTCAAACTTTTTAGTATGGCTGACCGGCAGGAATTTTTTCCATTGCACCAGGGACCGGTGCATTATTTTCCCTGCACTGACAATTTTTTCTGTACTATTTTTGAGAACATCTGCAGACCGGCAGCAGATGGCCAACGGACCGGCACCGGTCCGCGGACCACCACTTTGAGAAGCACTGATCTAGAAGACTAGAATGGCCAGGGGCGTTTGACAAAAAACCCATCGAACAATTATATCAAACTTAAAACGTTTTTAATTCTATCAATTAGATTCCCCCCTCCCCTTTTAATGAAAAAGAATATTCCGTATCATTTTGACTTAAAATATCTACACATAATCCTATTCAGATCATTTTTAGACACTTGTCATGCATGTAAAACTCACCAGTAGCATTTTCGCTAACGACGCTCCCCTAAATCCCCTAGTCATGTGAGCAGGACCTAGAGTCTGGGGGTTGGTGGGTGGTAACGCACACATAAAGTTGTATATTTTGGGGTAACGGGCAAAAAAGTTCGAGAGAACCAAACGGAGCTTCGGATACATCACAAAGGCTTTGATGTCAACATCAAACGACGCAGTGCAACAATTTCATATGTTATCTTGTGAATTCTCAAACTTAAGAATTATAATTAGATTTAATTTTCGTGTCTTGATAGCTTACGCCAACCAGCGTCTGATGGCCTACCGACCGGCACATTGAGAAGCACTGATTAAAAAAAAAGTAATTAAATAAATTGTAAGCGACCAACTATTTCAGAGGAAGTTTCATTTTAATTTACCCTTTTGATGTGACGTCACATTTCTTCAACCCCCCTCCCCCCCCCCTCGTCACGCATCGTCACAAACGTGTGACCCCCCCCCCTTTTTTTTTAGGTGCGTGACGTCATTTATGGACGGCCCCTAATGATTTAAAAAAAAAGTTATATAATGATGTCATCCCAGTTTAAAAGGCTGTGGCTATTTCTTTTAAAAGATTCTGTTGTATACCCTCTATTGCACAACCACTTTAGAATAAACGTTTTCATCTATTATACTATTTATTATTCATTGAAAAATGTAAAGGGATTGAATGCAATGAGTACTATCTAATATTTAATTTCACTATGTTTTAAAATAAATATAATTTTGTTTAGCAATCCGGGTACTTCATGTTTAATAAATATCTTGGAGATATCGAACTGTCCGATCCTTAAAACTTTTGATTGGTGGAGGCTTGAGGCTGCGCTGCTAGATTGGTTAAAAATAATCGATGAACAATCAAAGTAGCGGTGAAACAGGTTTTTCAAACGGTATGGGCATGGAAAAGAATGTGTAAAAACTTTCAACTGTACTAAAATATTTAAGAGAGTTCGTTTCAGTTGGAGTACCATGTAAACAAATAAGGTTTAATTAACTGTTTGAGCGAGATTTTACAATTGAGATTTTTATGTTTTTGCGTCTTTCTTGTACTCTTGTATACTTCTTGTACTCTTGTATACTTCTTGTACTCTTGTATACTTCTTGTACTCTTGTATACTTTCCAGCATGAAGAATTATTAACACGCTTTGTGTCTCTGAAGTCCAATTTTTAAGAACATCATTTATTTTAAAATAATTTCAAATATATCGTATGCAGAATAACTTTTGCATCAATTGAATTTTTGAAAGATTTTACGTCTACCTTTTTAAATTTCAATCTTTACTTATATCACACAACTGAAAATTTTACATTTTTTCTCCCGATCCTCTCGGATTGTACGATGGCTTTTCAAGCAAATACATCGTATCCATAATATTGCCTTTATTTGTAACAGCATTGTCCTCTCTGTGACCTCAAAAATTCATATTTAGTTTTTCCTGGATTGAATAATGTCAAACATTTTAACAAGAACTTCTTGTCACTTTGTTTTTTTTTCTTTTACAACAACTTATTGCTGTTTTTTTAAAATTAATAGTCTATTTTTAAAAATCCGATTTTCGATTCTTTCCCACTGCAAATAACTGTGGTAGTTTTGAGCACTTGATCATGAATGGCTTCTTTTGGATTTTAGTTTCCAAGTTTTTATCCCATTAGATAAGCAATTTTATTAATTATTTTTTATTATGCCTCAAAACAAAAGGCATAAAATTGATAATGGTGCTTTGGAATAATAAACCACTCATGTACGCCAATTTTTTTTCCAGTGTTCTACTTACGTTAAATCTAACTTGAATTAATTATAGGTACCAGCACATTAGTCTCTTGTTCGTATACTACTTCACCCTTATGTTTTATCAGCTCAGTAGCATACGTGTCAGAAGACTTTGGATTCAGAATGGAGTTTGAAGTTTTGGTATTAGATACGTTCACGTATTTTAATATAGTTTTTTTTCATTTCTTAAAATGTTTAATTTTGACTTTTCGTTTATTTTCGTAAACAGCATTTTTATGTTTTTTATTTTTAGAAGCTAATTAACAACGAGGAATTAGCCGCCCTCCCCCATACAATGTGCTGCTCAGAGCATTCGTTTGATATTGTTAGAGTACAGTAATTTTTGCTTTTACAACAGGGACCGTCCATAAATGACGTCACGCACCTAAAAAAAAAGGGGGGGGGGACGGTTGTAACGATATATAACTTTATATTTCTCTTTTATGTAGGCGTTCTCACAATAATTAATCTTGTGTACAATAATTCACTGAAGAATTCGTTTATCCAAAACAACTTTAATATATATATATATATATATTGTACACATAAGAATCATTTGAGGTAATATAAAGTGGAAATCTGGATTCATTTATCACACAACCTTCCTCGTCGGAAGTCTACACACAACTCCTCGCCCAACACTTTCAACCAATAGAAATGCTCCTTTCTTCCCGCGTCTCTTGTACACGTGACCTTACGTCACAAAATTATGTTAATCAGATGTGACATTCACCCCCATCCTTCAAAAAAAAATGTTTATGAAATACAACATTTTTGGTCTTCATAAAATCAAATCAATCTATATCTGTATTCAAATTTCAAATATTTATCATCAATGAACATTCATTTTCTTACATACAACTTCTGTATATAAAATCAATAAGAAAAAATCTGTAGGACTGTAACAGTCTAAACATAGGAAATAATGAGAAAAAATATGTAGAACTGCAACAGTCTTAACATAAGAAATAATGAGAAAAAATCTGTAGGACTGCAGCCGTCTAAACATAAGAAATAATGAGAAAAAATCTGTAGAACTGCAACAGTCTTAACATAAGAAATAATGAGAAAAAATCTGTAGAACTGCAGCAGTCTTAACATAAGAAATAATGAGAAAAAAAATCTGTAGGACTGCTGCTGTCTGTCTACCTGTGCTGAAAAAATGAAAATGGACTTTTAAACACATCTGTAATTTTGTGTAATTAAAACATTTAAACACTCAATATTATTAAAATTAACTAATAATCCAGTGGAATTCAAACACGGTTCCTTGTCCATTGTTCAACAAATAAAAATATTAATATAATTACAGTCTCTGTTTGTATCCTTTAGGAATTCACAGACTAATGTTAAAACAGTCTCTTATTTTATCATTTAGTAATTCACAGAATGTCTTTTTAATAGTCTCTGGTTTTATCAGTTAGGAGTTCACAGAGTGTCTTTATTTATTGTCATTCTACTTAATATGTCTGCAACCACATTGTCCTTTCCCTTCACAGGTTTAATGTCAAATTTGTAGTCGGCTAATAGCATAGCCTAGTTCAATATAGTCATTCTTCAATTGACGAGTATGAATTCAAATCGATGGGCTTTGAATGTTTCTTCAGACTGTTAAATGTTCAATAATTCACCAACCATGACTTCGATTATGTTCATTCATAATTTCAATTCCAGCATCTTGAATAAATTGCTTAGCTTTTGAGATGTCATTTTTGCTTCCAGATAATTCAATAGAATTTGGAACAGATGAGTCACTGTCAGAAACTTTTATCTGAAAAATATTGTCTGTAGCTGTTAAGTTTTTGATTTGGCTTAATACACAACCAATTGTTCTTCCTAATTCAGATGATTTCACACAAATGGTTTCAGATTCACTAGTACCATCTCTTTCTCTGCTACTATGGTCTTCATTTCTTTTATCATATACTTGATTTTTAATAGTGGCTAAAATGTCACTAGTTTCTGTCTGTGCTCGATTTAACTTTATTATTTTTCTATCATTCATGTCTTGGTTTTCATTCTTTCTCCATTGTTGATCATAATTTCTTTTTCTGGAGTCAAAATTGTATTTGCCTCTCCATGATCTTCTGCTTTGATTATAATCTCTATTTATGGATATATGATTATTTCTTTCTCTCCATGATTGTCTTTCTTGATCATAATCTCTGTGTCTGGAATTATGATTATATTTTGCTCTCCATGATTGTCGATCTTGATCATAATCTCTATGTCTGGAATTGTGATTATATTTTTCTTTCCATGCTTGTCTACCTTTGTTTTCAAAATGATCTTGTCTTGATCTTTCTTCTATTTTCTTTCTAATAGAGCTGTCATTAGGTGACACCCTATTTGGTTGTCCTTTATTGTGGTAACACTGCTTCGCCATATGTCCTGGCTTGTTACAGTACCAACAAATAGTTTGTCTGTTGCCTTGGTTTGGCAGACTCTGGTTTCTCATACCTTGCCTTTTTTCTTGACTTTTAATTTGTATTGCTGCAAATGTGTCTTGTCTCTTATCCATTTCCACATTCGGATGAGAGTCTTTGAATGTTCGTAATGCATTTGTTAGCTCTGCTTGAGTACGAACTTTCTTGTCAGTCAAATATGTGAATAGGGTTGGTGTTGCATTTTCTAATAACTTGTCAATTAACACCATGTCTATTATGGCCTTTGGATTGCTCGTATCTATTGCTGTCAGTTCCAGACATTTTGTTAGTTTGACTTGTGCTTCATGTACTATGATCTGTGGATCTTTGTCCATCTTGATTCTCATTTCATGAAATTCTCTTCTATAATCATTTTCTGACTTTCCAAAATGACATAGAAGTGCCTTATTGACATTCTTATATATGCTTTTGTCTTCTTTGGCTATACTGTTATAAGCTTCAAATGCTTCTCCAGTTAATTGAGTCATCAATTGCGCTGGCCAATCTTCTTCATTATAGCCTTTCATAGCCATTATGGATTCGAAATAATCCAGATAAACATCCATTTTTTTCTTTTTGGCTATCATATTTTCTTACTTTGATAGTATCCCTTGGTGCTGACCTTCTATTTGTTTCATCACCAGGATTGTGGCCTCTACTCCCTAGCTCAATTTGTAATTTTAAGGTGTCTTGTTTCATTTTTTCAAGTTCTCTTTCCCTTATGAGTTTTTGCCTCTGTTCTTCATTAGCAATTCTTGCTTTTTCTTCAGCTATTCTTGCTTTTTCTTCAGCTTCTCTTTGATTTTCTTTTTCTTCAGCTTTTCTTCGCTGTTCTTTTTCTTCAGCTATTCTTGCTTTTTCTTCAGTTTCTCTTACTTTTTCTTCAATGAAATCTCTCATTTCTTTTCCTTTTAGTCCCATCTCTTTAGCTATGGCGGTGAATCTTTCGTAGTAATCCATGTTTTGTTTGATTGAATAATATGAATCTAGCAATTCGGTAAGGAATGTATGTATATATATTGATAAAGTTATAAATCGTCCAAATGAAAAATCTTGAATTCAAAATGTTAAGTTCAAATAAGTGACACGTCTAAACCATGAAATCTAGTTATTGACAAGGTGAGACAACAAAAGAATCCTCACACGGGATCTTTAGTATACTTTATATATACGCTCCCTCAGATTGACAAAATATATTAAATGGTCCGATCGTTTTGAATAAAAGTCACTTGGTTAAAATTTCAATTTTTGAGTAGTTTTTAAACAATTTAGTTCACTCCATTAATCCAAAATTGCGATAATCAAACTCTTCACACAATGAATGGATAAAAATTCCGTTTCCTTATTTATAATTCACACCAACACATTTAATAGTCCATAGCTTCTCGGTTCGATGTTATGTTTACAAATATTTCCTGGAATCAACTAGCACTGAGCCTGTTGACGTCACGACCTATATATGTTCACCGTGTGTCATCATTCAGTAAGCCTACACGACCCAGATTCCAGTACTGTGTAGTATGCTTGTACTGTCGTCGAATGTGACGTAGAACCAACTAGGCGACCTAGTTGTATATACCGTACACCGTGACCATGCGCCTGTATGCCGCCATTTTGAAATCTTCTTGTATTTTCATTGAACCACAAAAGTTTATTCACAGCTTCTTACGAACTTGAATATTCAAAAAATACTATAGCTGTTATTATTTCTTATTTTAAAGAATACTTTCTTTTTTTGGAAATATCCAATACTTATTTCCACGAAACCTCTTTCATTGTGTTCACATAGAACTTTTACTTCTGCAACAATGTAACGATATATAACTTTATATTTCTCTTTTATGTAGGCGTTCTCACAATAATTAATCTTGTGTACAATAATTCACTGAAGAATTCGTTTATCCAAAACAACTTTAATATATATATATATATATTGTACACATAAGAATCATTTGAGGTAATATAACGTGGAAATCTGGATTCATTTATCACACAACCTTCCTCGTCGGAAGTCTACACACAACTCCTCGCCCAACACTTTCAACCAATAGAAATGCTCCTTTCTTCCCGCGTCTCTTGTACACGTGACCTTACGTCACAAAATTATGTTAATCAGATGTGACAACGGTCACACTTTTGTGACGATGCGTGATGAGGGGGAGGGAGGGGGGTTGAAGAAATGTGAACTCACATCAAAAGGGTAACTTTAAATAAAACTTCCACTGAAATATTAGGTCACTTACAATTTATTTAATGATTTTTAAAATATTTTTAAAAAAATCAATGCTTCTCAAAGTACCGGTCGGTAGGCCATCAGACGCCGGTCGGCGTAAGTTATCAAGAAATGAAAATTAAATCTAATTATAATCCTTAAGTTTGAGAACTCATGAGAATGTATGAAATTGTTACCCTGCGTCGTTTGATGTTGACATCAGAGCATTTGTGATGTTACCGCCACTCCGTTTGGTTCTCTCACGGCAGTAGTCGACAAACTTTTTTGCCTGTTACCCCAAAATATACAAGTTTCTGTGTGCGTTACAGACTTGAGGTCCTGCTCACATGACTCGGGATTTGGGGGAGCTTCGTTAGCATCCCCCCCCCCGAAAATGCAACTGCTGAGTTTTACAAGCATGACAAGTGTCTAAAAATGATCTGAATAGGATTATGTAAATATATTTTAAGTCAAAACGACACGGAATATCAATTTTTATTTTTATTTATTTATTTTTTTAACGAGGGAGGGGGATGGGGAATCTATTTGATACAATTATAAACGTTTTAAGTTTGATATAATTGTTCGATTGGTTTTTGGTCAAATGCCAAGAGTTCCCTTTTTACCCCAAATGAGATAATTTACCGCTGTTCACAGACCCCTTGGTTAAATCGCCCGATAGCGGTAGCCATGTATTTTTCATTAGTTTATATATTCCACAAGAGAATACAACAATTTAAACAACCAAACAACTCGTGAGCTTCGGAGTAAACAGTTATGATAATATTGGATATTTTATTAATGTCATAGTATTTTTCAGTCTTCAACTTGCAGTATTACTGTATTTTGCGACACACAAGATGACACCCTACTTTCCTGCACAAATGTCGGGTTCGTACAGTACTCGCCATATTCCTCTTCCAGCGCATACCAAATAATGTTTAGAAAACATGAGATTTGATATCAATGTGGTAATTTTAGATCAAATGACTTTGATGTGCATATACATAGCAGGAAAACTGTCATTATAAGATCGAAATCAATTTGAGAAATCGTCTTGTATCTATATTTTCTTGGTTTATCAACAATGAAATGATCCTTGTAATATCAATAGTCATATAGTCAGTCCCTTACTGGGATACAGCGCTATATAAATTATCAATGTATTATTATTATTATTATTCGCCAGCTTAATCGCGAAGGTTAATCACATCAAATGGATTTTGAAATTACCGCTGCATTGTTCGTGAGCTGTCTTGCTATGCCTTGGCAACTAGACAAATAAAACAAAAATTATATAAAACAAGCCAAAATCATACTTAATGTTATAGGGGTTTAAGCCATGTAGGGGCTCATTTTGCGATCACGTCAGTACAGGGAAAACCACGTCAAAAACGGGAAAAGAATGCACCGGTACCTAGTGAAATGCATTAAAAAAATACCTGCCGGTCGTCTAATACGAACAAGTTTGAGAAGCACTGGCTTACAATTTATTTAATGCCGTTTTACATAGCTTCACGCGTATTACGATATTACAAAGTAGACATTCACTAAATAAATGATTAAATGACAAAAATAATGATTTGAAACATGTTCATTTTCCAATAGAAAATAAGGTGAGGTTGTTTTTTTTTGGGGGGGGGGTTCTCTAACTTTTTGTGACGACGCGTGACAAGGGGGGGGAGGGGGTGAAAAATCGGTCAAAAATGCGTGACGTCATTTATGGAAGGCCTCACAGTAGCGGCTTACAAATTTGAAGAATCAACTAAGTTACCATCACCTCATAGTCACGTTCTCAGACTACTTAAATCGCTGGTTTTTCAGTACAGTGGCATTAGTATCAGAAGCTAATAAGGAGTTTGAAGTTTTGTCAGAAAAAAACTTTCACATACTTTAGGATGATTCCTTTATTTCTTTTATTAATTTCATATTTTGCTAGTATTTTAACCACTAATACTAAGACTAACTAACCACTGCGACTTGGCCGACCCTAACCAAGTGCTACCCGGGGCATTTGCCCTCCTGCCACCAGTCGCTACGCCACTGAACAGACCTTAAAATTACGCAAGTGCTAAAATCATTTTGTGAGACGACGGGTCATTCAGTATAATGTATGGCTAACGAATCAATCGATTTCCAGGGATCACATTTTTCTTCTTCAAAATGAAAGTGCTTTGAGTGGATCAAGTTTTCCTTTACTATATAATATACTCATATGTGTTTCAATTTTTTAAAAAGAAATCTTTCCCTGATTTCAATTGGCTATCTAAAATTTTATTTAAATACTTCATAAAAATGTATATATATTTTTTTACGCACTTATGTGTTTAAGGGATGATGGTGGTGAAGCGCTGTCAAGGGCAACAGGTGATGCTTGTAATGTGTTTCGCGCCCTTGTGGCACTCTTAAATCATGTGTACTATGCGGGAATATATCTGACATTGTAATGACTATGATGTAAGTAGATGACTGGCAAGAACACAACATACCACACCAGTTTGATCCTCCAAATGTCATTTTTACCATTTTAACTCGATTTAAAAAAAATGTATCGTACATTCCATTTACAATGAACCCGTGTAAAAGGATCAATTACAAATGTGCGCCGGAAAAACAATGATACGGAATAGCGCAGCTGTCTGTGAGGCTAAATAGACAACAGGCTACCAAGACCAAACATCAAGCAAGGAAAACTGTGTACAAATCCCTCCTGTATGGATCCCATCCATCTCTCGTCCAACATGCGAACGCAAATTTTGTGCAAGAAAAGGGCTAATAAGCCACCAGAGGACACACGTGGTGGCCTAGCACTGAACTAACATGATGAGAGTGATCATCGTTGACCAAGATGGACGAACAACGCTTAACCCCGCAAAATGTGCTGCCCATAGTCGACTAATCGCCCCCCCCCCTTTCATTCTTTTCGCCCCATCAAGCACTGAAAGCGTAAAATCATTTTGCTTATAGAAATTCTTAATTAAAACATTTGAAAGCCCCTATATGTAAATATATTTTTTTTTGCTCAAATAATTTTTAAATAGAAACAACCCGTAAAAAACCAAGTTTTTGACTATAAATCCTTTACGTATGAGACGTAACTAAAAGAATGTTCATTATAACACGCAGCGCAAGACCATCCAAAAATACAAAATTGCAGTTGTGTCGTAAAACGTGTTTAATATAATGCGCACCGATCAGGAATAGGTTTATAAAAAGTGTTGTCAGTAAAATACGCACCTTATTGCGCGACAGAAAGGTTGTTCAATATAATACGCACCGCGACGCTCTATCTCAAAAAATAGCATGATACATAGGAATAAATAAAATAATCTAAAAAATCAATAATTTAATTACGGTACATGCGATCGATCTGAAATTTTGATACATTGTTTTTATCATCGGTACGAAACTGCCTGCAAAATTTCAGCTCGCCATCTTGCGAGCAAGTGGGTTAAAATCGATCAAAAGTTTTGGCGACAAGCAAGCAAGCAAGGTCGGTCGGTCGGTCGCAGACACCACGAGTTAATATAAAGGATTTAATAATGAATCTGAATGTTGGCCTTTTTATTCAGAGGCGGACCTTGGAATCATTTACTCACTTGAATGACTAAACATTCATTGAAAATATGCAGTTTGTTTGTGTGTGTGTCCATTCTGTTATATGAAAGTTGACAGCAGTAAAATAACACTTAATTCATATTTAAATAATTATTTTTAAGTTTAGAAAACATAAACACTTTTTCCGATTAATTGAGCATCTGAAAATAAAACAATATTTAAGAAAGTAAGCATAAATAACTTCAGAAGGGAATAAAAAAAAATTTAAAAAAAAATTAAATGGCGCAATCGAGCTTAAAAAAAAATAGATACCAAGTCCTATACTATTTTATTGTTACTAACGCTACTACACAGGATGCAAAAATTATTTCCCGTCGGCAAGAACTTACAAGATACTGCTTCCGATCTGATAATGTCAATCAAATAAACATTTGGGCTATTGGGACTAAGTATGTTATACAATAGAGGTCAAACGGAACGAACGGGGAAATGTGATAAGAGGCGTCTATTTGTATATAAAAATTTGTTTGTTTTTTTGTTATGAGAAAAAGATACTCTTTCATATGGATTATATATAAAAAGAACTTAAACGTATTTCTCAACAAAGAAAAAAACAACAACACGAAAAACGGGGGAAGGGACAGGAAAGGAAGAGGGTCAAGTGTATAATTTTATTTTATTTTTCTTAAAAAAATAAAATCTGTCATTATATATGGTTTTTCGTCGTTAAAATGTGTTAATTCAATTCATTAAAAAAATATTGTTTTCTGTTGTCCAGTATTTTATGTGGAGTGTAGTGAGCCCTGCCCAACGCTGTGGTATCGTGTTATAGAAGTGCCCATTTCATTTTATGATGATTATTATTATTGCCATGATTATTTCATTTTTCAATTAAGGTTAAGGCCGTTGGAATATTTTTTGCACAATAAATCACAGTTAAAAAGAAAGAGAGCAAGAAAAAAAACTTTCTCGGTACAAATATTTTTCTAATTCTTCAATGTCACAAAATAAAATATATTATTTATACGTGGCGTTTACGTACTGTTACATACATGTTTTTGAATTATGTTGTAAAAAAATAAATAAAAAGATACATAGGCATAGCATCTTTTCGAGTTTAGTAACGCCCCTGGATCTGTAAACCGTTTATGGAAATTCTTCAGCTGATATCTGAAAGTGCTCCAAATATGAGTCATCTATTTCAAGCGTTATTGTGTGGTAAGACTCAGTGTGATTTCAACAGGTTTCGACATGAAGAATGGGACCAACCCAAGGCTTCGTGTACTGTACGCTCTTTGGGCATTTGTCGAATGCACAGGGTTCGGGGGTCTCATTTACGGATGGGGATCTCTCGTGTATGTCATCAAGAAGGAAGGGATTTACTCGGACCTGTGTGCTTCTCAGACTGATTTTTTGACGTGGAATTATAGTAACGGAACTACGTCATTGCAGTAAGTGTGTCGTGAGAATTAGTAAACATACAACAAATGTCGCAATAGAGAGTATTTTGTGGGCTTATTAATATATTCCAAATTAATCATAAATAATATAATAGTCCCAGTCACTCACTCATTGGATGTGGAACGCCGAGGAACGATGTACAACACTCTATAGCAGTTAAAAAGTCGTGTGGTGATTAGCACTGTAAAATAATTTTATCTGACGTCATTGTTTGATCTTATATTTTAAAATACAAGGTGTGCATCGGTGCGCAAAATGATTATAAATTAAAGATGCGCTGTTAAAAAATATTATTTGACGTCATTGTTTTAGCTAATATTTTAATTTTGGAAAAGGGAACAATGTAATAAAACAAAAACGTAAAAAACCAAGTTTTTCACTATAAATCCTTTATGTACGAGACGTAACTGAAAGAATGTTCATAATACGCAGCGCAAGACCATCCAAAAATACAAAATTGTATTTATGTCCCGTAAAACGTGTTTAATACAATGCGCACCGATCAGGAATATGTTTATAAAAAGTGTGGTCAATAAAATACGCACCTTATTACGCGACAGAAAGGTTGTTCAATATAATACGCACCGCGACACTCTATCTCAAAAAAAAATAACATGATACATAGGAATAAATGAAATAATCGAAAAAAATCAATAGTTTAATTACAGTACATGCGATTGATCTGAAATTTCGATACATAGTTTTTATCATTGCCACGAAACTGCCTGCTAAATTTCAGCTCGCTAACTTACGAGGAATTGGGTTAAAAATCGATCCAAAGTTTTGGCAACCGACAATCAAGCAAGCAAGCAATCAAGGGTTCAAACAAACAGACACCACGAGTTAATATAAAGAATTTAAAAAGAGTATTTGATGATGGTTAATTATAAAATACTTTGTGGACATTCAAGAAATTTTAATTTTTCTTAATTATCAAACAACGATAAGTTACTTGGGCTTTTGAAAAAGGTGGGCGCCGTAGGCGCCCTAAAAAATAGTTTGCGCCGTAGGCGCCACAGCGCCGTAGCACAACCTAGTCTATATATATAATTCTCTTCGTGGTCGGACCCTGCGAGACAAACTGCAAGTATGTTCAACAGATACTAATTTTAGAAAGCAGCGCACCAAATTACTCCACCAATGCATCAAAAGGTGTGCAAATTAAATATGCGCTGTAAAAAATATATTACGTCATTGTGTTTGCTGATATTTTAATTTTGTAATAAAAAAACCCCTTAAAAACCAAGTTTTTCACTATAAATCCTTTATGGACGAGACGTAACTAAAAGAATGTTCATTATAATACGCAGCGCCAGACCATCCAGAAATACAAAATTGCAGTTGTGTCGTAAAACATGTTTAACATAATGCGCACCGATCAGGAATATGTTTATAAAAAGTGTGGTCAATAAAATACGCATCTTATTGCGCGACAGAAAGGTTGTTCAATATAATACGCACCGCGACGCTCTATCTCAAAAAATAGCATGATACATAGGAATAAATAAAATAATCTAAAAAATCAATAATTTAATTACGGTACATGCGATCGATCTGAAATTTTGATACATTGTTTTTATTATCGGTACAAAACTGCCTGCAAAAGTTCAGCTCGCTAGCTTACGAGCAAGTGGGTTAAAAAGCGATCAAAAGTTTTGGCGACAAAGGCGGGTGGTCGGGCGGGCGGCCGCAGACACCACGAGTTAATATAAAGGATTTAAAAATCTTTTTTTACCTCTATTTTTTTTAAAATACCAAACACCTCATAAGCGCCCGCCCAACGTTTTAATACTATGGTGATGTAGTCACGGGGTGAACTTATGGATGTAAACAAAAGCAGACGGGTACAGATGCTTATATAGAGAAAAAACTAAAAAATGCATTAATTTAATTACGGGATATTCGATCGATCAGAAATTTTAATACAGTGCATTGTCGGCCATGATCTATCGGTGGTAAAATTTTGAGATCTCTTGGGCCATCAGAAATGGTTTAATTTTACGTTGGCAACTTTGAAAAATTGCGGACAGACAGATAGGACGAAACAAGTTAATAAAAACGTGGTAAAATTAAATAAATTAGTTTTATTACTCATTTTGGCGCCCCCTAACGTGGTGCCCGGGGAATATGTCCCCCCTGCACCCTCTAGATACGCCACTTGGGGGGTGGATGAATATAAAAATTAAAGGACATGATCCATAGTATCATACATATTTATTTCGGCTTAGGTTTTTAAGGCATGAAATTATTGCCTAGGGTTACGAAACAATTATGATTTTGAATAGCATAATGACATAAATTAAATATACTTTTCCTTATATAATTTTTCTTTACGGACAGGACTTATTGTCTCAATTTATTAAAAAAACAAAAAACCATTTGCTTCTGTCATTTTTAGCTTGTTAAGAAAATCTTATTTTTTTTAAAGCTCTATATTTTTTACTACATCAAAACCAGTGCTTTGCAACGGGCCAGTACTGCCTTAAACGTTTATTATTATTTAACTGAAAAAGGACCATATTAATCTTTTGTTATGTTGTTGAAAATAAGATATTTAATTAAAAGAAAAATGCTCACAAAATAGCGAGATAAGTACTTTAAAAAAATCCTTTATATTAACTCGTGGCGTCTGTTTGATTGCTTGCCGCAAATACTTTGGATTTATTTTTAACCCACTTCCCCGTATCATATCGAGCTGAAACATTGCAGGCAGTCTCATGGCGACGATAAAAATGATGTTTCAAAATTTCACATCGATCGCATGGACTGTAATTAAATTAATGAAATTTTAGAATATCTCTGATCTATGTATCTCTATGTAGCTTATAAATATTTATGCTAATCTGTCGCGCAGTGCGTATTATATTGAACATAAACAATGCTTTTAGTTATGTCTCAAATATAAAGGATTTATAGTAAAAAAAATTGTTTTTTTACGGGGTTTTTATGCAATTTCCCTTGGAAAAATTGCGTTTATATATTTGAAATGTCTGTCATGTCTTTTCGAGCTTTGAACAGCAACTCATCCTGAACAATACCAGATAGAAGGTTCGACTCTTTTGCAAATATGTTAAGGAGGTCCCCCCAAAAATACTGAAGAGGTTTACTGGATTGCCTTTAAAATCCCCCCCCGCCCCCCGAAAAAAGCGAATAAATATACGTTTTTTTGTCATTTTCCCGCCAACCTTAACATCTATCGGTTTGAAATAAACACCAAACGATAGCTAATAATATTTAGAACAATGTTTGAGAAGGAATTTTAGAAAAAAAAACTCTTTTCATTCAACTTCCGTAATTTTAGCAGCAATTTGTAGATAGCAATTGATTTGTTTAGTTTCAGAATTTTTGATTTTAAATGACTTTTAATGTAATCTAGAATGATAGTGAATGAGGTTTTCCGGCTTTGTGAATGTTAATGCTAGACTGTTGCGCGGTGTGACTCTAGAATGATTTCCCTTGTATAAAAAAATCCGAAATTCTTTGTTGTAAATTGCGTTTAAAAACTCATTCGAGTTTTTATTACTTGTTCTTTTTATTAATGGGGAAATAATGAAAGGAAAAATAGATTTTGTTCGCCCTGCACATACTTCTCGAAGTAGACTTCATCATTCACAAAAATCTTGTGAGCTTTCCAGATGAAAATATATAACAAATCAACTTAACGATACACATGACGCAAGCTTCACAAAATTATGTTGTTACTAAATAAAAGAACGGGAATAGTAAAATGAAACGTAAGTTCTTAAAATGAGTTAGCAACAACTCTAAGTTGTAAACTGGATGGCATTCGAGGGCCAGTTTGATGACCAACTACACAAAAAAAACACACACACACAAACACACTCACACGCACGTACACACACACAAACACACACACACGCACGCACGTACACACACACACGCACCCACGCACGCACACATACACACACACACACATATATATATATATATATATTTATATATATATATATATATATATATATATATACACACACAAATCATGGATAAGCGTAGGTCGCAATAATCTTCTATAAAGAAGAAGCGTCTGTAACAGTTAAGATGAATCTTTATCTATATTTTCAACCTCTGATTTATTCCTAGGTCGGGTGGCAGCTCAGACAAAGCGTCATGCCCGGAGCAGGACTCGAGACTTTCCTTGGTGTTCACCATAGGATCATCGATGTTAGGGGTGGGCTGCTTCGTTATTGGTCAAATCAACTTCAGATATGGAACAAGAGTTGCAAGAATCACAGCATCGTTAGTTAACGTAAAACTTTGTTATAAAATATTACGATCTATCATATAAATATTTTAGTAAAAAATGAGAAAAAAACTATATGATTTTTACATGTAATTTCAATTTCTGGTTGCTTAGGCATTCAAACAACAATTATATTTTTTAAAAAGTACACTAGTGTAGTTGAAAGTGGGTAAAAAATCTGAAATTTATGGAAACCTAACTTAACTATTTTTTAGGCTCATCTACATGACAGGTGGGTTTCTGATTGCCTTCACCTCCAAAGGTAAGTTCATTTAAAAACTTTTGCTTACTCTCTAAACAACAGCTTGGATAAACTAATAAGGGACTGAGTTTTTTTCTTTAACTCTGTGTGAATATTGAAATCAAATATTACGTAACCAAAAAAATGTTTTAAATAAGTTACTTTATATCGATTTTAATAGTCCAATTAACTTTAATTAAAGTTCACTATTCTATATAACTTATAATTTATCCAACAAAAGCAACTTAAGTTATATTTCGTTGCTGGACAATGTTCCTATGCAAACTTTCTCTAAAAATCACAAAGAAAAAAAAACAAGAACAGCTAGTCTGAAAATGCCTTCTCTTATAACATAACACAAAATGATACTGAATGCTCAAACGGACTCAATTTAAAAAATGCAGATATACATTTGAGCTTTATTAGTAGCATAAAAATGGAATTAACTTGTGATTTTTCTCTTTCTTAGAAATACCGTGGCTCATCTTCCCCGGCCTGTCATGTATCGGTTTTGGTGGAATCGCTTATCAGCTGACAAACTTTCAAATCGCAAACTTATTCCCTTTGAGGGGCACAGCTGTAATCGGTTTGTTGTCTGGTGGATTCGATTCCTCAGCAGGAATTCAACTCATGGTTAAGGTTTTATATATTTTTTGTTATTTGCATATTATATTAATTTTTTAAAATGAGAAATAAATTATTCAGGTGCGTCATAACCATGAAATAACCACAAGATAAAACACAGAAATATTCTCATGAATACTTCACACTCGCAGTTATGTAAGACTTATTTTATATCCACATACATATTTTAGTTTATCTCATTTATTGGAACCGGAAACACCACTTTACCCCAACACATAAATGTACAATAACTTTTTAAAAACAAACCTTTTTAAAAATATATATTCATATTGGAAACACTAGAGGATAGAAGAACCTAGAGTAAAGTAGTAATCATACATAAAGCAATTAATTCTAATATAGAAATACAACACAAATATAACTTAATACAACCCTCAGATAGACATAACGATAAAAACACCTTTCTTATTCCGTATGCAAGAACAAACACATACAAATTCTCGTTCTTCCCGCCCGAAATTCGGGCATGGAATGGGCTGCATGAAGAAATCAGGAAAACCAACACTTTATCAACATTTAAATCTCAAATAAAAATGCAGAATTAAACACAAACCATAGATAAGCGTAGGACGCAATAATCTTCTGTATAGAAGGAGCGTCTGTAACAGATAAGATAAGGTAAGATAAATGATTTTAGTCTATTTTTTTTCTTCCGTTCGTTGCAAATGGTAGACACTTTGTTACGTTCCTTTTTTAAATCCTTTATATTAACTCGTGGTGTCTGTTTGAACCTTTGATTGCTTGCTTTTCACGAAAACTTTGGATCAATTTTTAACCAACTTCCTCGTAAGCTAGCGAGCTGAAATTTTGCAGGCAGTTTTGTACCGATGATAGAAACAATGTATTAAAATTTCAGATCGATCACACGTACCGTAATTGAATTATTGATTTTTTAGATTATTTTATTTATTTTCTGTTGTGATAAGTTTTTCTTTACAGCTTGGTTCTGAGAATGGTATCACAAGACAGACATCTTACCTCATCATCGCCTGCACACACGTCCTGACGTTTGTGTCGACCTTTTGTTTTTTACCTCGAGGTTTCATCGAAAAGCCCCTACCAGTTAAAGAAGTTAGAAACATCGAACTGTCTGTTGCCTCCGGTGAGTAGGAATGATATCAAGAGATAATCGAAATGTCTGTACTGTTAATGTAGTGTTTCCTATCTCTGTTTTATTGATGCCGATGTTTGTGGACTTTTGTAATATTAAAGTCGTTTTTGATGGATTTCTGATTTTTTGCTTAATATTTATTCGACATTTGTATCATTTTCAGTGGTGTAAGTGTTTACAAATTAATTACGTTCTTTAAAAAAATAAAGGTATTTACCCTCATGGCCTTAGGCGTTGTTGCATTACAATCATTTCTGGTCGACCATTAATTAAGATTAAGATTTTAAAAATACAAAATCGTTGTTTTGCATTTTAGTGTAATGATTTCTATTTATGCATTAACTAACACTGTGATATGTAATTAATTTTTCTGAGGACACATTTTAAAGTCTTTATTACCAATTAGTGGTTAGTCAACAAAAAAAAAGAAGTAGATATTATAGAATGGTAGTCAACAAATAAGAAAGCAATAGATAGCATAGATAGACAGCAAATATAAATTAATAAATATATATATATATACATATATATATATATATATATATATATATATATATATATATATATATATATATATATATATAATTCTCTTCGTGGGACCATGCGAAACACCCCGCAAATATGTGCAACCGAGCATGACGAATGACCCTCGCTGGGGTCGACCAATTATCGAAACCAACAATGGTCGTTGCGTTTCACTTGCATTGTTCCTTCGCAGATTAACGTGAGATTCGAAGTGTACTGGTTATCACGCCCGCCTTATACGGGGAAGGTCCTGGGTTCAGGCCCCAGCGAAAACATTGTTTTTTTAATTTTAAAAAATGTCTGTGTCCGTTCTTAAATCCCTTATATTAACTTCGTAGTCTTGTCATCTCTCTCTCTCTGTCTGACGTTCGCAGGCGGGAGGAAAAAAAAGTTTTAAAACACGACCCACTTCCCGTGATGCCATCGAGCTGAAATTTGGCACATAGACTCGTGTCACATAACAATGCATCGTATCAAAATTTCAGATCGATCAAACGCACCGTAATTAAAGTAATGCATTTTTAGTTTATCTCTATATAATATATGTAATTCAAATTCATGGTTTGTTATTGGTTTTCTTTCACGTGCCAATTGAGTTCACGCGTTGACGCCACCCGTCGATGTACACACCCCTTCCCGTCCCTTTCCCGGTTTAAAGCCAGGGGAAATCACTCGGTGTCAGTCTGTAAATGTTTGTCGCGTTTGAACATAATCTATACTTTGAGTTCTGTCTCATATATAAGTGATTTATAGTCAAAAACTTTGTTTTAACGGGGTTCTTTTTATTTTACCCCTTTATTGCCAAGACTAGCTGACCCACAGCATAGCATACGCCGCTAATGGTTTAGTGACGGGTGAAGACTTCCTGAAAGACACAGTTGTCGAAATGGGGTGGGTTTGGGAAAACGACTGTGAGTGAATGAAAAGAAGGAACTCTGGAGAGACCCGTGGCGTAGCATACGCCACAGACGCTCATCGCAGACAGTGCAAAGAACGGTTGGGGGAGTGGGAGAGTACAGACACAAAAAGCAGCACCAAGTAAATAAAAAATACAGAAGATTAATGCGTCCACAGACCATGCCGGTCTGTTGGCAAGTGATGCAGCGATCACAGGCCACGGCTATAGGGGTTCCACGCATTACCCAGCCGCCTTTATTTCCCTAACTTGTGTTAGGTACCCATTCGGAGCTGGGTGAACTCAGGGACGCCATAGGCTCCGGGAGCAAATCCTTGCCTTAACATGGATTCGAACTCGTGACCATCGGTACGCTAGCCGAGCGCGCATGCCACTCGACCACCGTGCCCCTACATGCACACTGAGGTTGTTGTTACCCGCCTCCCATTTATTACTACCATCCCTTAAACATAAACTGGGATTGGCCGACCCTAGCGAGGGTTAATCATATTTAGGGTTGTTAATTGCGTGTTGTTTTTGTTGTTGTTGTTGTTTTTTTGTTTGTTTTTTGGTAGTTTTTTTGTTTGTTTTCAAAACCGATTATAGATTATGTAACTCCGATTTTAAACGGATTATCGTTTTATAGCTGACTTCATAGAAGTTAGGAGTGTACCGAATTTCGACTGCAAATGTCTCGAAACCAACAATGAGTCGGCAGGTCCCCCCTCCCACCGACGTTCACTCGCGTTGTTTTGATTTCTTCTAGCTGTAGTTTGTGTACGTTCTTTCTCCACTTTCTTTGCACTCTCCATGAGCAAGTCTG
This sequence comes from Ampullaceana balthica, assembly GCA_944989445.1. NCBI lineage: Eukaryota > Metazoa > Mollusca > Gastropoda > Lymnaeidae > Ampullaceana > Ampullaceana balthica. The sequence goes on along the minus strand of CALYLW010000195.1, from coordinate 757,004 downwards.
CGGCGCATGCTATGCCGCGGGGCGTCTAGTATATTATTTTGAGGTAAATCCTGAAACCTTTTCTCGTTGCCTCTTGACATTAATTGTTAATGTAAACATAATTATTTTCACGATAGTATTCCTTATTTTCGCTTTCCAAAACACTCGACTCTTCAAGATGAAATGAATCGACATAGTTCAACTGTAGGAGCTGTGAAGGACGTCTTTCAAGACGGAAGCTTCCACAGCCTGGTCAAACACATGACCTCAAGGACGTACCTTCTTCACGTCTTCTGGTTGTCTGTCCTACAATTGCGCTTCTATTATTTCATGGGCTCAGTGAATAAATCATTTGAAACCCTCGTCAGTAAAGATGAAGGTATGAGTTTGCTTGTTGCGTTATAAGAGTTATAATGAGAACTTGTGATGAAGCATATTTTATTTACTGTTAATCAGACCAAGAAATTTTAACATAACCAATTATCAATAAAGACGAATCATCAACTGTCGTGAACTTTTCCTATTACATCCACTAAGCGAAGTCAATAGTGCATTCGCCTCACAAGCTGACGGGCGTGTGATCTAGCCCACGCTAAGGCCACAATAACAATGTTGAGGAATGACTATCGCTAAAAAAGTCCTCCGCTGACCTGGAGAGGGGATGGGCGCCGGATGGAAACATTATAACCCCCTACGACCATGAGGTTATGGGACGCTCAGAATTAAAAAAAAACACAAAAAAACAACAACAACAAAAACAAAACCCACAACTTTTACAATCGTTACAAAAGGATTATTTATGTTTACTCATGTGAATTACTTTTATTAATTCAACATTTGGTTAAATAAACGTAATTGTTTCTCTTTGTTTATCTCCAAGATTATGAAATTTTAAATTTTACTTATCATTTTGTCATAAATGTCACTAAATATGCCATTCTAAGCTACCATTGTAACTAAGCATGTCATTCTCCCCTAGCTGTATCACTTAACATTTAATGCTACCCTATCAGTATTCCTAAATATGTCCTATACCAATCTTGCAGTGAGCCACTACACAAATGTACTTCTCTACACTATGATGGGAGGCCTTGTCGTGTCACCTTGTGTTGGATTTCTCTTTGGACTTAATTTTAAATTATTTATAAGTAAGTTGATGGGCAAGAAGCACAAATGATTCCATTGTTTTTTTAATCAATATGTTAATCGTATAAAAACTTGCTCAGATTTTTATCTCAACAGTTTTGCATATCGTATAAAATAAAATTCACGGACTATAATTTCAAAGCTGTAAGACTTGAATTGAAACTGATCTAGTTTTAAAACAAATTGTTGTTAAGATAGATAGACATTGGCTCTATGTGGGCATTTAATATATTTGATCATATAATATATGGAAATTTAAACAGATTTTGTGTTGCATTGTTTGTTTCAACCATTAAATGTTTTAAAAATTTATTTAAAATATGACACTTAGTTTTTTTTCCTAATTTTATTTTGGTCAATAAAAAAAATTAAAAAGCTTGATATATATATATATTTTACTGATGTATAATTTTTACATCAGGGTGGGGGTGGGGCTTGACTTTCTCTTGACGTGGTGAAAAAATGCATATGGGAGAGATTAATGAACATAATCTGGGTTACAATTGATCCCAAAACCTTATATTTCTTTCCTTAAATTTCCCAACCATATTACGAGATTGTAAAGACATAATGTGTAACATAAATTCAGTGCGGCGTATTATGTTTTTTTTTGTTTAAAAATATTGCATTTTTTACTTCGCTTAGTTATAAAACATTTATCAATAACAAGACGCAAAAAATATTTTAAATTGTGTGATGCAATATTTTACCACCAGATAGCCGATCTACTTTCCGGCGCCAAGTGATGCCCACTGTCATCCCCCTGGCCATGTCCACCACGCTGTGTGTCCTTATGTCTGGACTCGTAGTCTTGGAGGACCGCTTCGTACTGTATCCGATTTTCGTCATCTTTTTGCTCTTCCGATCGTTTATGTACACGATGGCTGCCGGGTTTCTTAGTTCTATGTGGGTTCTATTTTTAGCTTGTCGAAACTTACCTAAATCTTTGACAGTATGACGCATCCATTTTAAAGTTATTTTTGTGTGTATGTGTGTGCTTATAAAATAAATTTAAAATTTACATGGAAATACCAATTTAAAATGGAACAATAAATATATATTATCCTATTAACACAATTATTATAATTAAAGAGAAACAGTTGCTTGTAAAATCGAAGTATTTGTCAAGTGTTTCAAAAATATTATTAAAGTGATATTTACTTTTAAAAAATTAAAGCAGTAACTAAATAAACTATACGTTGCCGTTTTCATAGGCATTTAAATATTATTTACTAAGCTCAGAGTTTAGGCTATAGAATATTTAATAACCATGTTTAAAAAAAACAAAAAACCCCACAACAACAACAATTTTAAAACACTTGTCCAATCTGTTCAGATTTCAAAGCGCATATGTTGCCAGTTTGTATGGTCTCTTGATTCTGACTGGAGGCCTGGTAGGACTCTTCCAGTACCCACTTTACCGATGGTCCGATTCGTCGTCCGAAGGAAACAAGCAGGTGCATTTTTTTGGTTTTGGCTTCAAATTTGAATTTAGTAATTTTCTTATGCATGAATTTTGATATAAATTCTTGTAAATTACACGTTATAATATTTTTCTGTTTTAATATTTTAATTAAAAAAAAATTCAAAGTAAATTTTGATTAAATACAATTTTTAATTTACAAGAAAAAAAACAACCAATCATTCTTTTTTTCACGTAACATACTTTATTATTCCCTTTTCTATACAATTTAAGAATGCTAAAATAGTTTAACAGAATTAAGTCAAATCAGTTTTGGTTGAAACACATTAAAAAAATTTATGCTACTCTTGTGAGCTAATGCAAATACTGTTTTAGACATATCATTTTTTTCAATGAGTTTTTGGCGGGGCATGTTCATTAAAATTAAATCTAATATGCTATTCGAAATTTCGATAAAATCATTTTTATTTCATAATTAAAGATTTGTACTAGACACCTAGTCAAAGGACATACAACAGCAACAACAACAAACATCGTATTCTATTCTCTAAGGTAAATATTTTTCTCCTGGTCATTTCCTGTTTGACATACATTCACCCTGGATACCAGTGGTGGGCAGCACGGAGAGCTGAGGCCAAGTTGGCACACGTCGCATCAACAACAACATGTCAGGATGAAACCGTACACACTACAAGATTGTAGGGATTGTTTTATGAGCTTCATGTGAAGTCCATACATTGTTTTAAAAAATGATAAAAATAAAGGGAAAAAAGACAACATCAAAAAATCCCAAACACAATATAGTCTACTCTATTTTGTTTTATAAGTCTGTCTGCTGTCATCATGCAGCTTGCATTTGGATATTATGTCATTCCCAGTAAAGATGTTCGATACTTAAGTCAATTCGTGATTGTGGAAAAATAAAATTTTAGTTGACAAATATTTACTATCTCTGCTTGAAAACAACAGAAAGATTACATAAAAGTAAAACATTGTTATACTGAAAGCCAAACAATCAGCAAGGCTACCTATAAGAATGCTTCAGAACAAAATAAAGAACTAATTACGATAGATTTATTTGAAATTTTTCCCAGAAAAATAAAAGAGTTTTGGAGAGATGGATAGGGTTCGACGCCAGAAATGTTTCGGCCCCTGACAACTGGGTACGTGTGGGCCCCTCTGGGCTCCTCCTTGTGTCTGATACCTTTTCCCAGGTCCCCACATGCTAAAAACCTTGAAATATGTATACAAAATGACCGAAATGTAGCTTATCAGACAGCGACATTGCTGGCTGCATTTATGAATACCAATATCATACTTGGTGAGTTGAAACTTCTCGCAAATAAAAGTTTGATTGCAAGTAGGAAAGCCAGCTAAAGCAGATGGCGGGATTTAAATAATACATTAATGAGATATGCCTATGCAACGGTTTACTTGTAACGGTACAATTATATCAATTCACATGATTAAGAGTAACATCTGGGTAATGTTTTTAAAATATGTCTTAGCCTAACGATTAGGGTTATCTACATGGTGTAAAATCAGTATGGTAAGGTACGATTCTGTATTATACACTAACATACTTACTATATTAGGTATGTCTTGAAGTTAAACAGCATTAATCTGACATTGGTGACAAGAAGAAGTTACTGCGATGAGGAGGAACACCTTCTTGTTTTCATATTAGCGAAATCACGTATGACTTCATTAAAGTTTTCTGCCTGGTATGTTCGTGTTCAATTGAAATAATTGACAGTCCATTTAATCTTTCTTGGCTCATGGTAGAACGCAAATAGTTTTTTGTATAATAGCCAATTTGCTGAACGATCATTGTCCTTGAGCCACCGACACAGGAAGACAAAAAAAAATCAGATTAATACAAACTTCACTAAATATTCCTTCTAGCCCGTGTGAATAAATTGGGTTCAAAAGATCAAGTGGATCAGACAACTCAGAGGCAGACGCTTCTTTGATGTTGAACGTCACACGGTATACATGCTTCAAGTGAAGCAAATCGTCTTTCAAAACGCTGGTTAGATCACGTGGATATTTAACCAATAAATCAGCGCAAGAGGAAGAGATTTCTTCAGAAGTCAGGCTTCTAAAATTTAGAACTGGATTGAACATTTTCCAGATCCTGTCCTAAACTCCGTACCGATGGTTCATCTGCGCAATTACAGAATCCAAAATCAAATACAACACTTTTCTAGTAAACTTAGCTCTACTGCTGATTCCTTGACACCTGCGAATCTTTAGGCATTGTTTGACGTTTCGGAATCTGAACGGAAAGGTCTTAGCATTTCGCTGCGACGCCGCGCTGTCTTCAGTTTTGTAGGAATTCCTAATTCTTTGGATACATACTGTGCTTCAGTGAAAATCGTGTGACAATTATCTCTCAATTCATTTGAGAGATCCTTGATGTTTCGTGACGCGATTTCAAGTGAGATTGCCTTTGATTGGGGTATCAGATTTCTTTCATTTAATGACGTCATTTTTAAAGCCAGAATACTGCGATCAACACTGCTGTGAAGGAAGAGACACATATTTTCTGTCCACGTGTTTTGCTTATAATTTCTTTTGTGTACGTTGTCGTGGACATCACTTTCTCTACAACAGGAAGAATGCTAGGCAACCTCTGAGCAATTGGTCGCACGGTATCAACTCTTGAACTCCAGCACGTGTCAATCAGATTATGCAGCGAGCATCTTGTTGATTCCAACAAGAGAGTCCATCTTTCTGGAAAGAGCTGAATAATTTGTAGAGGTGATTCATGTTTCCAAAGAATGTTATGGCTTCTCTGTAACATGACGCAGTATTTACCCCAACCAGATTCAATGTGTTAGATGCGCATGGAGAGAGTAGAGCAGCATCATTATTTTGTAGAATCCGCGCTTGAACACTTTTCACTTTTCCCACAATGTTTGCACCGTTGTCAAAACCCTGTCCACGACAATCTTCAAGATCAATTCCATGTTCGTCTAAGCGTGAAAGTAGTGTTTCTGCAATTTCTTCGCCTGTCTTCTGATTGCACGGAAAGAACTCTACAAATTTCTATTCTATTACAATTTGTTCTCATCGCTTTATGGATGTATCGCAATATGAGAAAATTTTGTTCTGTATGGGATACGTCAGGTGTAGCATCACTTATAATGAAAAAATAGATTCCCTTCTTTCAAGCAAAATCTTGTCTAGATCATATTTTCCACATAAAGAAATGGATTCGTTTTGTGTCTGCAATGACAAATAATGAGTTCGCATTCTTTCGCCTATATATATATATATATAATGTTATATCACATTCTTTCACCTATATATATATATATATAATGCTCTTTCTTGTCTTTGATGCACTCCAAATGATGTTGAAGCAAAAGATCATAGTGAGATACGAGTTATAGTAACCCCAACAAGTTGACATTGTGAGGGTTTCCTATGTCTTTAGATTCCCCGCAAAATGCGAGTCCCCTGGAAGCCAAAAACAATGTGACATCAAAGAGTCTACGCAATAGGGCATTGAACTTGTCACTTTCATTTTGGAGACGCTGTGTAAAGCTGCTATCAATACCCCCAGAACCACTAAATATTTTTTCCAAAAGCTTCCAAGCCACGTAAGAATCCCTAGGCTGGGAACTTTTTTCGTGATTCCGTAACCTTTCGTAAATATATCTCCACTGTTGTATTTTTGGATCAAAACCTTCTCGTCTTGGCAAAAGGCTAGTACTGACATGCTGTTCCAGACTTTTATCAGAAGAAAAGAGAAGGCACGTGATGCAATATAGAAAATATTTTGAGCTGCTCCAGACAATCAAATCTCTACGTAACTTTTCTCAACTATTAGACAACTGGAAGTGTAACAGACTTTTGGAGAAAAAAAATTCCAGTGTAATCTGAATGCATTTTTTGATAATGTCTATTAACTGACTGTCAGTTTTTAACTTGCATAAAACGATGCACTGTCTGTCCCGGTCTTGCAAGTGATCTGGCCATCACACATGATCGCTGTAGTTGCGAAATTCGTTTTCATGTTCGACAAAATCATCAACATTATCAATTGCCTTTACTAGTCATAATTTCACTGATAGTCCTACTGCAGGGGCGCGCAGCCTTTGGGCTGTTGACGGCCGCATAAAAAAAAAGACTTTTGCTACGGCCGCCAAATTTTTTTCACTTAATAACGAAACGGTCACTATAAAAAATTTGCCTCTCGTAATAGTCAAAGCGAGATATTAATGACAAAATCATAATGTATTGTACACAGTGCTTAATTACAAACAAAAACAATTCCATCGATATTCTCGTATATTTCTATTTTATTGAACATGGTCATGTAAACCTAACATTATGCCAAACACGTACAGCATGGGTATATTGTTAGGTGGCATTAGTACACGGAGAACACAATAATTGAATAAGTGATAAGCTGCTTCACTAACACTGTCCATGTAACTTAGCAGTCCAGAGTCCAGAAATTAGTGGCTGCCTTGCTCTTGGATTTTGCCGAGAGTCGCGCAAAGTCCTGGCACTTGCCGGAGATCATCATTTGTATTCCTAACGCCAGATTGGTGTCCACCAGTCGGGTTCGATATTTGTTATTGAGATATTTCATTCGTGAAAATGACGCTTCGCACATGTAAGTTCTTCCAAACATCACTAGAGTGTTTCTTGCAATTTCGTGAAGTTTGGGATACTCCACGGCTATTTTCCATGTCTCCAGTAGATCGTTTTTGTTCTCGAATTTCTTTATAAGCTGCGCGTTATTTTTTAGTTCGATCAACGGCGCACTAACCAAATGTGGAGAAGCAACGAGTCTCATATTTTCTGAGCTCTTGTCGAAATCCTGAAAACGTTCTGCGAATTCCAACAACAGAATTTCGAGGACGCCTGAAAAGGATGTAGCCGGATTTCATCTTTTCTTATTTCATGACTCTCGATTAGAGCGGTGAGATGCGGGAAACGATAGAGATTGAGCTGTTGGATATGACTTTGTAGTAGAAGACATTTATCAAAGAAATCCTGTACTCTCATGTGCATGAGGCAAACTGTTGTTCCTTTTCTTTGTCTAGCTCTATAACCATGATAAAATTAATCGTTTTCATTAAACGCTTTTACACTGTTATGTTTATTCACTGCTATGTCGAGAATCTCTCTGGATTTCTGGTGCAGCTGCCAGCTAAGAGTGATGCTTGAACACAGGCCTCTGGGTATTTGCGTGTACTGTAGCTGCTACTGAAGTTGACCTACGGGTTACACGGTTACACAGCGCAAGCACAATACCGCGAATGAGCGCATCACAGGTTTCAGCGTGCTTCAATATTAGGCTGCAAAACTTCTCTGTCTGCCCTCATTAGCTAAAGCTGCAGCCTAACACCTGAGCGGCAAGAGCTACTTCAATGTCAATGAGCGCTAAACACTGCAGATAACGCTACAGCTGCCGGAGTCATAATTTGTTTCGCAATAACTAGTGCTTAAGGGTGTAAATGAATATTCAATATTGCATTTACAACTTTACATAATATATTGCCAAATTGCAAATATTTGACGGCCGCAGGTTATTATAATTTAAACAGATTGCCACGACCGCACATTTTCGTGCCCACGGCCGCATGCGGTCGTACGGCCGCATGTTGCGTATCCCTGTCCGACTGCCTCGACCTCAGTTGGAGTTGAAGATGTTTCGTTTCCAGGACTTATAGTTGCACAACCACGTTCGTCGTTTGCGTGCCGCCAAAATCTTCACGTGGTAATTACTGGCGGGATGTTGATTGAAAGGAAACATCTTCAGATTTAGCAGAGATATTCTATTTTTACATCGTTCCCTTTTCAAAAATTAAAATATAAGCTAAAAAAATGACGTCATATAATATTTTTATACAAAATCGATCGCAGCGGCACCTAACTTACATCCATAAAGACAACGGGAATCAATATACATAATTAACATAAGTAACTTATCCGTGTTTGATAAATACGAAATATTAAACTTGCTGAAATGTACACAAAGTATTTCATAATAATTATAAATCCTCAAATCCTGTTTTTACATCGTTCCCTTTTCAAAAATAAAATATAAACATAAAACAATGACGTCATTTAAAATTTTCATACAAAATCGATTGCAGCACCACCTAAATTACATCCATACAGACAACGGGAATCAATATACATAATTAACATAAGTAACTTATCCGTGTTTGATAAATACGAAATAACAGCTCCACCTAACAGCATTATTCCATACATACATACATATTTACAGACAACGGGAATTATGTATATTGATATCTACGCGCACAGCATCAGCATAAAAAAAATCAAACGTGGCTGACCGGGACACCACTTCCGTTGGAGCCCCGGACTAGAGTCCAGTTTATCACCCCCTGGCGGCGGCCCTGGTGAAGGAATCATCTTTTTTTTTCTTTTACTTCCTTAAAAAATTTACATACTTTTGTAATTATATGTAATGATAAACTCTAAAGAGTGTTCTAAAAATGTCACATGGTGAGGATTTGCATTTGATATTTACATTCTAATTAGAAATAGATTTTTTTCAGGTGATGGACGATATCGTAATAAGTTCAGTTGATGGACGATATCATAATAAGTTCAGGTATGGACGATATCATAATAAGTTCAGGTGATGGACGATATCATAATAAGTTCAGTTGATGGACGATATCATAATAAGTTCAGGTGATGGACGATATCATAATAAGTTAATAAATCTAATCCCAGTATCGTCTCGAGGCATACTATTGTGAATATGGCAAAACCTTATTTTTTATTTAACAAAATTTCATTAGAAGAGATTTATTTGCAGCAATAGAAGGTTATTCTTCCATTTAACAATAACTATGCGTAAAAATATATGTTTATTATAAAACTTTTTGAGTTATTGTTTTCAAAGTGGCGGAGGTTTTATGCAGCGTGTTTTCAGAGCCATATATCAAAATTCACTTTAACAAACATAAATTAGGGGATAAAAATATAAAATTCCTGAAGTATCTTTTAATAAAAACATAAAAGAACAGCTACAAATATTCCCTATCAATTAAAACGTCACATGTCATCAAAGATAAATCAAACATAAGCTGGAGAATTCCACAAGATCAACAAAGCACAATTATGTCTCATATTACCATTTACAAGATGTGCTGAGACATAAACCATTTATAAAATTTGAAAGATATTCAAATATCATCTTTTTAATTTTCAGAAATTTCATACACTTCATTTCTTTCTTCGTTCGCTGCCTTTTTTTATTGTCTTTGTGAAGTCTTTATTTTCATGATATTCTAGGTGTCTAATTCTAACTGGAAGTTTGTGCACGTAAACGCTTTAACAATACATCACTTAATGATCTGATTTACACCCAGTAAGTTGCTTTAAAAGAATTTCCAACTTTATTTCATCTTAGATTTGACCCAGTTTTCTGTTATCCCAGTAAGTTTAAATTGTATATATTTACCAAACACCGACAACAAAAACACTTTATGATTGTTTTTTTTTCTTCTTTTTTTTTACAAGTGACCTTCATTTCACACAGCCACATCACCACAAACCTTTAAAACACAGTTCCCCCGCTGGTAAAATGTAACACAAAATTGAACACAACAGCTTTCACTATTTTCTGACAATTTTGCACAGAAATATGAAAACCTTTCCTAAAATTAATCTTATCAATTTAATATGAAAAAATGTATAAAAATGCGTTACCTAAAATTAGGTTTACATAATTTATTTTATGTAAAACCACAGATTGATGTAAAAGACATGATTACGTTACAAATGATAATAAATGTGTATAACTTGTAACTCCTTTAAAAAGCAAGAAATATACAATAGTTAGGAATTAATTAAATACGTCAGTTTGGACATACAAATCCTGGGGTCTCTCCGACATCTGGTCGTTCTTCTACCTGGTGTCGTTGACTGTTTGCAAAATGAGCAACACTTGCTGACTTTGGCGGCACGACATGGAGGGATATGTTAGTCCATGGCCGATTGTCTCTAGGTCTTTGCTGTGGAGATAACCGCAATGTATCCATCGTTACTGTACTTTCAACTGGTGTTTTTGATAGCCCTACCTATGATTTCGGTTTCAGGCCTGAAAGAGATGTCTCTGTCAGTTCCTTCCTATTTAACGTTCGTTCAGGCATCCCAGTGTTTTTAGGCCTGAAACGTTTTCTCCTATGCCGGAGAGGGCCTTTTGACGTTCAATTTTTTTTCCTGTTAGGCACAAGGCACTGTTACTGACCTATCACCGCTGTATAAGCCGTATGGCAGAAACTAGTTATATATAGAGAAAATTCATATTTCTAAAAAAAAATGTTGTCTCTCTTTATAATAATGTGTTATTGAAAAGAAATTAAAAGAAAACGAGAAAATATATACATTTATTAGTGATTGATTCGTATCAATCTGGGCCTCTAATTTAAAAGCCTAGCACTCTACTGGGCCGCCACCTCTCTTTGCTGATATAATTGGTAATTACACATATAACAGCTATGCCCTTTAAAATGTTACTAATAAAACTAACCACTTATCTGAATGACGTATTATGTTTGATTCAAGTATTTTCATTATAAATCTTCAGCTAAATTTTAAGTAGGGGAAATATTGTTTACACGATTTAGACTAACATGGAAGGACTGGCAGAGCGAGTTAAATAAATGCTTGAAATTTGTTACTGCTGCAGATGGTTTCAAAAGCTATCGGTCAGTTTTTCTGAATTATATCATTGACATACTGGAAGAACGAATGATAAATAATCAAATTACTAAAAAGTTTTCATGATTTAGGACTAAATACGTGTTGCCCCAATTGCAAAATATTTAAGTGTATAAGACTATTGCTCACTGTAACAATTTTTGGAGCCGCCTAAAAAGTGGGGGCCCTCAGCTATAGCTTGTGTAGCTTATACTTATAGCAAATCAAACTATGTATTTAATACACGTATTTAAAAAAAATATTGTTGTACCTTGAGATTCGAAATTTGGACAACATCCATTTTATGTTAAATAAAAAGCCACTATAAAAAATGTTGATGAATGACTAAGCTAAGAAAGTCCTCCGCTGACCTGGAGAGGGAAGGGCGCCGCCAAGGTCTATTAAGCCCGAGAATGTTCTAATGGAGACATTGAAAACCCCTACAACCTCGAAAAAATGTTATGGGACTAAAAAAAAATTGAAATCTGGTTCGCGGCGTCGGTCACATATGTACGTGGCCGCATTGGAACATTAGAGTGGACATATTTAATTGAATCAACGGGAGACTTTTATATTGGCTAACAGGTTCATGGGTAATAAGTTGTTTTACATCTATCATCAGTCAATTATCCCATTTTTGTTGTTGTTCGTCCGTCGTAGTCGATGATGACCAATCTCATCATATTAGTCCAATGCTAGGCCGCCACATGAGTCCTCCGGTGGCTTATTAGCCCTATACGTGCACGAAATTTGCTTCCGCATGTTGGACAAGAGATGGATGGTATCCTTCCTGGAGGGTTTTGTACACGGTCCTTCCTGGCTTGACGTTTGGTCTTGGAAGCCTGTTGTCTCTTAGCCTCGCAGACAGCTGCGCCATTCCTATCATAGAGCGCCAGGTGGCTCGGTCACTGCCTGCTGCATCCCAGGAGGCATTTCCAATGTCAAAGGCTTTTAAAGCAGTTTATAGTGTATCCTTGTAGCGCTTACGTGGATGTCCGCATGCTCTATGCCCTTCATTAAGCTCACCGTAGAAGAGCCTCTTGGGCAGGCGATGGTTGGGCATGCCCAGCCCAGCGTAGTTGGCACTGCATGAGGTTAGCGTGGATGCTGGGTTCTACTGACCTGGCTAATATTTCGATGTCTTGAACTTTTTCCTGCCATTTTATATTGACAATTTTTCTTTAGATTTGGTGTGGAAGTGGTTCAGCAAACTCGCATGGCGTTGGTATACGGTCCAAGTTTCACCATATAGAAAAGCCCATACTTAATTTATATTTATTAAGCTAATATAATAGAAAGTGATACAAATCTATGCAACGTATTGTCAAGTCGTGCTTAATTTAGCAAGAAAACTGTAGAGAATGAGTGTTCAAAATTAAAATCTGCTTTTTATATGAGAAGTTGGATTGGAAAATTAGCGTTTAGTGCAAATATCAATAAAGAAGATACAAAATTAAATAAAGTGAATCACAGCAATATCATTTTTTCTTAACAAAAACCTGAATCATCTGATCCCCGCAAGTGCAATATTACTATCAACTGAATGTGTCCGAAATTTCAACTTGTTTGAGATAAATAGAGAATTTATATAAGATTATTGGAGTTTCAATGGGAACCAAAATGGGACCTAGCTATACTTGTGTTCTGATAAATGTTATAATAGATCTAAATATATTTTAACTTTCAATCCCAAAAACTTTATATCACGCCAGATGATTATCAGAAACCGACCAATCCTCATGGCTGAACCTCTAACGCAGCTGATCTTCAAAAAACTTCCGTTTTGCTTTCGTAGGAGTCTTAAAGACTTACTTGTAAGAAGTTAACTTCCTACATTTTGGAACAAATGATTGCAACCGTAAACATTGCAATAATTGTCCATATGTAATTGAAATTGACAGTATTTTTTTCCTCTTGAAAAATGTAAAATAAAACATGGCTTAACTTGCACAATTTGAAACGTGACATATGAAATTCTTTGCAAGAGGTGCAATAAAATATACGTGGGCGAGATAGGTTGATCTAGGAGATCTATTGAGAGAAAGTATGTACAATATAAATAAACAGGACCCATGACTTTTCTCTAAACAATAAAACAGAGCTGATCATGGCGTAATTTTAGATATTGCAGTTACTGGCACTTTATATGCGAGCAAAACCCATGATAGGATCAACATGGAAAATACATTTATTATATAACGAAATGATACTTTGGCTCCATATGGTGTAAACCTATAATTTTACATCCGTGTGGAATCTTTTTCTCGTTGTGTTTTTATTGTAAGTTTTTATACTTCCTCTTTATATTATGTGTCTTTTGTTTTTGTTACAAAATCTTTACTTATTATTATGTTTCCATGAAATAGCAGCGGAAACGTCAACTTTTGTATCAGTCTATTAATAAAGCTTTAATTTATTGTTTTGATCACACAATTAGTTTGTGTATCTTGTATTTTTAAATCCTTTATATTAACTCGTGGTGTCTGGTTGAACCCTTGATTGCTTGTCGGTCGCCAAGACTTTGGATCGATTTTTAACCGACTTCCTCGCAAGCTAGCGATCTGAAATTTAGCTGGCAAGTTTGTGGCAATGATAAAAACTATGTATCAAAATTTCAGATCGATCGCATGTACGGTAATTAAATTAATGAATTTTTAGATTATTTTATTTATTCCTATGTAACATGTTATTTTTTGAAATAGAGTGTCGCGGTGCGTATTATATTGAACAACCTTTCTGTCGAGCAATAAGGTGCGTATTTTATTGACAACACTCTTTATAAACATATTCCTGATCGGTGCACATTATGTTACACATGTTTTACGACACAACTACAATTTTGTATTTTTGGATGGTCTTGCGCTGCGTATTATAATGAACATTCTTTTAGTTACGTCTAGTACATAAAGGATTTATAGTGAAAAACTTGTTTTTTACGGGTTTTTAAAAATTAAAAAGTGTTATCTCAGTCCTATTCTATATGGTAATGCATCAAATAGAGGTATTGAAGTAGAGATGTATGCGTATACGTCTTATATACCAATTCTTGCATTTATATAGAAAACAAATGCCATTATAGGCACACAACACAACTAAATGCTACTCGTTATTTGTGGGTCAATTTTGACTACGAAAACTGGAAAAAAGCAATTTCAAGCGAATATGTACTTTATCAAAATATTAACCCCTACCCGAAATGTGTGTGGTACACACCTTACTCATACCTCTACATCAACGCAAACAATAGTATTAATTATACATATCCTTCTGTTAAATTATATTGATGCCTTCGTCCCGTGTTGTGATAAATTAATATCGTACTGAAAGTGTGATTTAGGGAGTGTTTACTTTAACATAAATCCAACGGAGAGTGGGGGTGAGGTTCTGTATGGAAGATAATTTATTTTTGGACACCTGCTATTCGGGTTGTGTTGAGATCCTGCATAGTTAATTTTTTTAAAAAAAACCATTGATTTTAAAATTAGTTTTGTATTTTAATGTGTGTCATTTTAAAGTTGTTGAGATACGCTGGGTCTCTTATGTGAGACCCGCTGAATCAGCGCACGCCAATGAAACCACTCGTCACAAAGTCATGGATCTAAAACATGTTATGGAAATGAGGGAAAGACATAGCCGTATAACAATGATAAACGTGAATTGAGGTAAACATGAAAATGAGTTGCGGGAAAATGGGAATGCTGATTGCGACTTGTCAATGAACTATGATAAAAAAAATATATTTTATTTTTTTTAAACTGGGGGTTGTAGGGCGCCTACGGCGCCCACTTTTTTCAAAAGTCCAAGTAACTTATCCTTGTTTGATAAATATGAAATACTAGAAATATACCGGCGCTTTGCAGCGGAAGTGTTCTGACTTAAACGTTATATTACTTAAGTTAAAATAGATCACTTATTCTATCTTAAGTATCTCTCTGCGTGCGATGATTTACGTTAGGTCTTCCAGTTGTAAAACATAAAATGTTGTCCTAAATTTAATATTGAGAATGCAACTTATAGTTATTTACATACTAGAAATGTACCCGCGCTTTGCAGCGGAAGTTTTCTGCCTTAAACTTTATATTACAAAGGTTAAAATATATCAATTATTGTTTGTTAAGTATATCTCCGTGTGCTATGATTTAAGTAAGGTTTTCTGGTTGTGAAATATAAAATGTTGTCCTGAATTTACTATTGAGAATGCAACTTATAGTTTACATAGATATAACAATTTAATTATTTAAAATGGAGACAATTTTACATACAATAAATAGAACCGCGGAAGTAAACTAAAAATTCAATAAGGTAAAAATATAATTTAAAAACATACATAGCAAAATAACTGATAGCTATAGAACCACCTTAGCAAAGAATGGTATTTGGAATAAAACACATATGTTGTTTCACGAGCTAAAAGCATTTAAAGAATAAAAGGCTAATTTATTCATAAACACAACAAAGCAAACAAAAAATACTTTACAAATTTTATGAAACGTATAATTTATCGATGGAAACCAATATCTACAAGGTTGCTATTTTAATAAGGAATGAAATTCATTGTTTATTTCTGTTTTTCGATGAGACATTATATTTTTTAAAATTCTATCACCCACCACGTTATTCTTTTTTTATTCCTCACCTTTATTTTTCCGATTATTAGGTGCTGGATATTAATTTATTTTATTTATAAGTAAAATATAAAAGTCAATATTTAAGTGTTTTTTTTATTATTAAAAAAGTATGTGAAACAGAGATTTAACATTTTTAAGAAAAAAAATTGCGTTTGGTACCCCGGACAAGAAGATGTGGTCATATTGAGTTCAATTTTATATAGAAGTTTTATATGGGCTATCAGGTTTATATGTATTAAGTTTGGTCTTGATCCATCCATTAGTCCGGTAGCCTATGATTAAACTATATTAATTTAGCAAATATAAGTGAAAATGATATTACTGTATATTATTTTAACTTAAGTTGTGTCATATTTTGGTAAATAATGTTAAGGTATGAGTCTGCACAATTAAAGCCTTCTTTTCATATGAGAAGTTTGAAACTTAATGATAAATGACTGAGAGATTAGGCTGTCATTAGTATAGAAGACGGACGAAAATAAATGAACCAAGAACATTTAATTGTTTATATTAAAGAAATATCCAACCGTATGTTAACATGAAACACTCTTGGTTAAAATTATATATATATATATATATATATATATTTGTATCTAAATATATATTAGAAACTTTTTACCTCCGCCCAATTAAAAAAAAACACAAAAACAAACAAATTAACAATCAATCAAAATTATTTATATTTTATCAATTTATTACGTGAAATGTATTAACTTAAAGCAGTGCCTCATAAAATTCCCTTACTATTTAAAAGGTACGTTTAATTAAATTATTAATTTTGACGAACATAAAAATAAATTTACAATTTCATTCCAACATCTACTAAATAAACATAATTGACAGTTTTACAAAAGATCTCTACCACTGTCGTCACAAAAAAGCTCATATATTTTTACGAAACTGCATGTCGTCACTCAAAAAGCTCATATATATTTACGAAACTGCATCATAAAATAATTGTTAGTAATACAATATTTTAACAGCCTCTATGAGATAAACGATACATGGCTCTAACCCCTCTCAAAATGGCAAACATTACTAAACCTATAGCGCAAATAAACTAAATTATAAATGTTATATATGAAATGTACTTTCTAAAATATATTTTCAAGAAAAGATTTTTTTATTAAATGTCGAGTTATGAATCACAACAAAACAAAATTCGCAATTTTATTCACACATGTTAACATATAAATACTATGCATCGTGTAACTATTGTAATAAAATATTTTTAAAGCATAATAATATAAAGAAAGTACCAGTAAAAAAATAACTTCTTTGTGCCGTAAAGCCAAAGCAAATATAAAAGTTATAATAATATGACACAGTAAAAATTGAAATGTGTACACGAAAATGTGCGCACCGTAATCAGGCAATAAAAGATTTTAGAACGCGCACCGCTCAAAATGAAGCCTTGAAAAAATACTGCACCAAAAAATAACCCTTTTTGATCATCCGAGTACAGTTGTTCAATATGGTTTAATTAGATTTAATATTTCTCTCTTTGTCTATATATTTTCTGGTTCTTTAATTTACAGCTTTCAGGCAAAATGGACAATTACAAAAAACTATACCAAAACAATCTTGAGGGTAAAAGGAACCGTCCTGCCAAATTTGGCCCCCCTCCATCATTTGGTTTTTCCGTGATTGTGTAGCTTAGAGTCGAAAGGTGAAACACACAAAGATACAAACATCAACTGAGCTTTTTATAGTAGATTAAACTTCCTGAAATGTAAACAAAGTATTTTATAATAATTGTTTGGGTAATTGACGTCATATAATATTTTTCGGCGAGAAACACCACACGCTCTGTTAATCTCGAAACCAAAATGATACCTTCCTTTTTTAACTGCAATGGACTGTTGTACTATGTCCCTCAGCGTTATGGAGACAGTGAGTGAATTGGGCTCTTATATTGTTTATACTTTACGAAAGAAATTCATTGGTTTAAGGCCCGGAAAAAATAATTTAAAAGTTTAACCGAGTTGATGGCATCTGAGAGTTTTGTGTAGAGCCGCAGTTATGTATGTTTGAGACGTTCTGACACCGATTATAAAGCAGAGTTGATAACATTGATCTAGATTTGAGTATCAGTACAGGTGATAACTTTCAAAGTCATACTTTCTATGTGATCTCATATAGAGTCTAAACGTCAACAAACTCATGTAAACTTATTAAGCAGTATCAATTAATTAAATTCAGCTGAACAGCTCTCTGCAGCAAAAGAACCATGAAATGTCACTCAAACTAGTGGCACTGTAAATTCCACTCATAATGCTAGCTCTGTCATTAAATTAACACCTGAAATTGAAGATATCTCTTCTATGAAGTCCAAGAATATTCCAGGAGATCGAAAATGGATCCACTATGATGTTCAAGCCAAATAAAATTCCCTTCTTCAGTTTCATTTTTGAGAAGGTATCGATTAATAAGTGAAACCGATCTACATGTCTGGTATTAGGATTTAAATCAATACTGATTTCAAATATGTATAAATAGCATACTAGATTTCAGAAATCATCAGCATGAAAACTTTATATCCTAATAAGCAAATAAATTTAATGCATTTAAAGAAAGATATAACGTCTATTACACTTTACGGGGGTTCCGTATATTTCAGTGTATTTTTTTCTAGAAAGGATCGAATTCAGCTAAAATTAAATGTCAATAAAAAACCCGTAAAAAAACACAAGTTTTTGACTATAAATCCTGTATGTGCGAGACATAACTAAAAGAATGTTCATTATAATACGCAACGCAAGACAATCCAAAAATACAAAAATGTAGTTATGCGTCGCAAAACATGTTTAATATAATGCGCACCGATCGGGAATATATTTTTAAAAAGTATTGTCAATATCTTACGCACCGAATCGCGCAACTGGAAAGGTTTTTCAACATAATACACACCACACTATAGCAAACTAATTTAACATGTTACATTTCAATAAATATAGATAATCTAAAAATTCATTAATTGAATTACGGTACATTCGAGTTATCTGAAATTTTGAAACATCATTTTTATGATCGACACGAGTCTGCCTGCAAAATTTCAGCTCGCTAGTTTACGAGGAAGTAGGTTAAAAGTCGATCCAAAGTTTTTTCGGCACCGCCTCAAGCAGACACCACGAAGTAATATAAAGGATTTAAAAAGCCAAAGATACTCATCATTAGATATACGAGCCACGCGACATTATTATCCAAGTTTATTGCGCTATTTAAACAGTCAACCATCTTGGAATCGGAGAAAAACGGTAACGTTGTGTTAGACATTTCTCCATGAAAGCATCTGAAATCATTAAGTTCTGAGTCGTAGATTATTTGCCCATTGCTTTTAGAAATTGCAAGTAACTTTTTCTTTTTAAAGCAAACAGTCTGAAATGTTTGTGTACGATTTGCTCGAACGTGATTGTTTTTTTTGTAGTTAGAGGATGGCTGTGTCTTAATGTCGCGGTCTAGACACTTTGGTATAGTTTGTTTTTCCAATTTCCCTTTGTAGTAAGTTATTATCATTTGTGGAATCATATTAAGTTTTGGTATTGTGTTCATGTCATGATTGGAAAATTCCCTTTCAAATGAATCAACTATAAACGTCAGAGAATACAAGCTTTTGTTAAACTGTATAGAAAATATTTCCCTTGAAGGAAGCCATTCAACTGGCGACTCAAGTCTCAATTGAAAAATTAAAAAACAAGAAATTATATGTGGTAAGTGTGAGAATTGATGTAACTCAAGAAGCGATTCTTTTAATGGGAACAAAAAATTATAAGAAAAAAGTCTCTTACAGTTGTTGTCTTTCAATACAAACCCCATTTCAGTGTTACAGCGTTCAAAGATCCATTTACATGTGTCGTTGATACGTTTGTGAGACCCTTTGCAAATAGAAATAACCCATGGATTGTTATTGTTTTCATTGACATAAACATATTTCATTGTCAATATTTGTTTCGAAATGGATAACAAAATGAAATCCTGTTTTTTAATAATAGGTTTAGGAATCCAGTCTTTATCATTTTTAAAAAAATAAAGAGGTGTGCAATCATTTTGAGATTTTGAATGCATGCTCAAAACATATCGGTTCTGATAATATTCGTTGTCCTTATCATTACACTGTACGTATGACACATATTTTAAAAACTTTTCTTGTCGAGATTTACCGTTTTTCTTTTCGACAGCTGTTTTGAAATTATTCACTAATCTTGATAAACAAGAATAACTTAAAAAAGAGTCATTTTCCGGCAAATTATGAAACAGGACAAATTTTGAAAGCAAAAATAAAGTTTCTAAATTTATTTCAAAAACTTTTGAAAGTGGCTTTATAAAGTAAGCGAGACCCCAACTGACTGGTATCCCAAATTCATCAGCATTACACCGAAATATCTCCACATTTTTATAGACAAGACCATGAAAGATATCCGTAACTGGAGTATTATTATCCAACGATTCTTCATTAAATGATTTTTTAAAGTATGTTAAAGTTTTTTTATTTCTGCAACTCGCTATAACTAACCTGCTAAAAGGTGTACAGCATTGTATGTCTAAGTTTAAAAAGTTTTTAAATTTCTGTAAGCCCTCTTCTAAAATGGACGGGCAAACTGAAGCGAAATCCTCACAGCAATTCCTGTAAACTACGCACCGGGAATCACAGGTACACGGAAAATTGTTAATTCGTCCACACTTTCTTTGACACGAAGCATCTTCGGGAACCTCACCAAGATTTGGCAAACCAACATTTTCAGGGTTTGTCAAGACAAAGAAATCCTTGGCGTTGAATTTATTTTTCAGTTCAAAAGTTACGCATTCAATTGACGCATAAAATTTTTCAAAAAATAGATCACAGATAATAATGGGGAAAATCCCAAATATTATCCCAAATATTACGAAAAATGTTTTGCACATTGTTATTGAATTATCGAAACCTTGAGGTTATTCAAAATTCTCTGTCGTGGTCATTAATCTTAAAATAATGTCTAAATAAAACAAAAGTGATATCACATTACACTTTATTATTTTATTCCAAGAATGTTTCCTATATTTAATTTTAAAGGTATTTCATATTTATATTATTGTCATATTTTCAATGCGTCACCGTAACACAATTCAAGGAATGTACTTCGTCTCAAAACGAAGAGCAAAAATGTAAATGTAGTAAATACATCACCATATAGCACATACGTTGATTCAGATTACTAAGGGTCAAAACACAAATCAACACATCGGTAAAATTAAAATAAAATGTTTATCAATGTTGTCTTTGTTTAAAGAATTGATTCGAAAAAAGAAGATACACAAAATATTTTTGCATGATGTAAATCAACGGGAAAATATTGAGAGTATATTTATATTTTAAAGCTGTAATCAAACAAGTGAGCAATATATCCATTCTGTTTGTTCCCATAGCATTCTGATATTGTCGGACAATCGTGCTGTGCAATCGTCGTAGTAGACAAATCTTCGTATTTATGCTATGTTTCAAATCCTGTTCACCACAGGTTTATAAGCCTTCGTAAGCATAAAGCTATCATTTTAGATTTTTTCTTATTTTGTATCATGTTCACAAATTTAATATCTTGATTTCTAAACGCTTTTAAAAATATTTAATTCATTTCAAAATTTTTAGATGCAGAAATAGACTTTTGAGTATCATATTCATCAGCTGCCTACATAAAGATGTTTTTTTAGTGTGGAAATTCAGCGATTAGTAAAACTGCGTATTTATTTAAAACTAGTAATAATCCCGCGCTTTTCAAGAAGGAGTGTACTGCCCTCAAAAATTATATAATGTATCTACAAGTATGTCTATAATTATATGTTAAGTATGTATATTTATTCGACGGTTTAAGTTTGGCCTTCTGGTTATAACATAACTAAATTTTGTGCTGAGCTTACTCTTGAGAATGCAACTTTCAGTTGGTCAGAAATATACATATGAAAATGTAATTCTCTAATTTTGAGACAATTTTACATTATATATAGAGTGCTTTGAAACTAAAAAACAATTCGAAAAGGGTGTTAATTAAATTTAAGATTGCTATTGTCCCTTTCTTGAAAAAGGTCTTATTTACCGATGGATTTTAAGGGACGCAATTCTGTGTTTATTCCCATTATGCGATAAGACAGTAAATTTTGTAAATTATAGGGGTGTACCGGGTTTTCGGCTCTGGCTCCGGCTAATCCGGAATCTGGCACATTTTGGCAAATCCGGCTCCGGATTTGTCTCCGGCTGAATTTCGCTTCATAAATCGGCTGGCAGGTAGAGCAATAATACAAAACCCCGTAAAAAACCAAGTTTTTCACTATAAATCCTTTATGTACTAGACGTAACTAAAAGAATATTTATTATAATACGCAGCGCAAGACCATCCAAAAATACAAAATTGCAGTTGTGTCGTAAAACATTTTTAAAATAATGCGCACCGATCAGGAATATGTTTATAAAAAGTGTTGTCAATAAAATACGCACCTTATTGCGCGACAGAAAGGTTGTTCAATATAATACGCACCGCGACTTTATCTCAAAAAATAACATGTTACATAGGAATAAATAAAATAATCTAAAAATTCAATAATGTAATTACCGTACATGCGATCGATCTGAAATTTTGATACATAGTTTTTATCATTGCCACGAAACTGCCTGCTAATTTTCAGCTCGCTAGCTTACGAGGAAGTGGGTTAAAAATCGATCCAAAGTTTTGGTGACCGACAAGCAATCAAGGGTTCAACCAGACACCACGAGTTAATATAAAGGATTTAAAAATATATATTAATAATAGCTCCGGCTCCGGCTAATCCGTATTTGTGTAACTGAGAGGGGAAAAGTAAAACATACAAACACAAACCGAGCTTTATATTATAGATATTAACCTATGGAAAATATAATGAAAACATTTACCTTAACTAGGTCGTGGTAACGTATTTGTAGAGTGCTTATCTTCTGACTTACTTCACACTCAAAAGTCGACAACAAAGAAAATGCAATATTATCTCTATTATTTCAATGACATTTAGTCATTAATAAAATGGAAATATATATTTTTAATATGTCAATTATAAAACTATATATATATGTATATAAATATTTCATTCCGTGTCTAGGAAGAGAGAGAATATGTGTGATTGCAGAAGAAAATAACTGAGGACTGGATATTTAGATGGATGAAAGTTGACTAATATATTAAACAACCTGTAAAAACAAAGTTTTTTTTAACTAAAAATCCCTTAAATATGAAAGTCATAACTAAAATAATTGATTATTATCAATATAATAAACACTATCATAAAAATGTACAGATTGGGAAATATTATAAAAGTATGTTCAATATAATACGCAGCGCGGAAGTCTAGAGCAAACATGTTCGTGCTACATATAGATACATAGAGATAATATAAAAATTCAATAATTTAATTACGCTTCATTCGATCGATCTGAAAGTTTGACAGAATGCATTGTTAAGTGACACAAGTCTATGTGCAAAAATTCATTTCGATAGGATCATGGGCATTGTGTTACTTTTTACTGCGTGACCACGACAGACAGACAAGATGGTGAAGTTGTATAAGGGAATTTTATGAAAAGTTTTTGACTATATATCCATTACATATTAAAGACATAACTAAAAGTATTGATTACGTTCAATTTAATACGCACCGCGTGACAGAATAGCATAAACATTTACAGATCGGGAATATGTTGTAAAAATTAAGTTCAATATAATACGCACCGCGCGACATTCTAGCAAAAACATTGACATGGTACGACGAGACACATACAGATAATCTAAAAGTTGATTAATTTAATTATATTACGGAACATTTGATTGATCTGAACTTTTGATATAATGCATTGTTAGGTGACAAAAATCTATGTGCAAAATTTCAGCTCGATAGAATGACGGGAAATGTGTCATTTTTTATTTTTTGTTTTGCTGTGGGACCACGACCTACAGAGATCACGACAAGAAGGTGTAGTTAATATAAGGATTTATAACAAAAGTTTTTCTACTATAAATACCTCATATATGAGACATAACTAAAAGTATTAATGATGTTCAATATAAAACGCATCGCTAGACAGACAAGGATAGACATTTATAGATCGGGACTATATTATAAAAATTATGTTCACTATAATACGCAACGCACTGCGGGACATGAAAGTTTTAAAGAAGTATGTTGAATATAACATATATAGATATATATATCTAGTTACAACTGTTTAAATATGGTTTTTGTTTTTTCCACATCTATATATTTAATTCTCTTCATGGGAACATGCGAGACAACACGACGCAAGTATGTGCAACCAAGCATGACGAATGACCCTCGCTGGGGTCGACCAATGTATCGAGACCAACAATGGTCCTTGCGTTTAACTTGCATTGTTCCTTCACAGACTAAGGTGAGATTTGTAGTGTACTGGTTATCACGTCCGCCTTATACGGGGAAGGTCCTGGGTTCAAGCCCCAGAGAAAACATTGTTTCGTTTTTAATTTTTAACAATGTCTGTTTGTGCCCATTCTTTTATCCCTTTATTGCCAGCACTAGCTGACCCGCGGCGTAGCATATGCCGCTAATGATTTAGTGACGGGTGAAGACTTCCTGAAAGATACTGTTGTCAAAATGGGGTGGGTTTTTGGCAAACGACTGTGAGTGAATGAAAAGAAGGAACTCTGGAGAGACCTGTGGCGTAGCATACGCCGCAGACGTGCTCATCATAGACAGTGCAAACAACGGTTGGGGGGGGGGTTGAGAGTACAGACACAAAAAGCAGTGATATGTAAATTTAAAATAGCGAGTAAACGTGAAGACATGCGCACTGAGGTTGTTGTTAACCGCCTCCCATTTAATACTACTATCCCTTAAACATAAACTGTGATTGGCCAACCCAGCGAGGGTTAGTCATATTTAGGGTTGTTAATAGCGTGTGTTTTTTGGAACACCGAGTATCGATTATGTAACTCCGATTTTATACCGATTATTGTTTTATAGCTGACTTCATAGAAATATGGGGTGTACCGAATTTCGCCTGCAAATGTCTCGAAACCAACAATGAGTTGGCAGTTCCCTTCCTCCTCCCAACCGACGTTCACTCGCGTTGTTTTGATTTCTTCGTGCTGTAGTTTGTATCCGTTCTTTCTCCACTTTCTTTGCACTACGCCGCGGGGTGTCTAGTTTTTTTTATATTTCTTGTAGTTACATCAACTGCACATAATTCATTTGAACTGTACTTACATTAACTGTACACAAAAGAATGCATGCCTTATATTTATTCAGTATAATTTGATATTGTATTACGGGTTAAGCAATTTTAAATTAAACCTTATAATAATCGTATTAACAGTATGCGTTTTCTAATATATGTAATGAATGTTTTTTTTAGTTGGGTGATACTTGTTTTGTTTTACCTTATATTGTCGTAATTTGAACCCTTAAATACCATTTAACAAATTAATGAACACACAGATAATTAAATACAAATCAAAATAAGTAAAATATTTCAACAGAAACAAGTTACTAAATATAATAGATTGAGAGCCACTTATTAATTAAATAAAATGCAAAATAAAAACTAAACAATAATTATTGCACATATAAATAAGGAAATAACTAAACAAATTCGAATGCTTACTGAATTACACGGTTATGTCCCATAAACGTTAAAAGCATCTTGGTTGCACCCACACCAAACACCTCCTCATTTTAATAATTAAGTACCCCACAGATATTAATTACCCAATTAACAATATTTGGGTACCTCTAACTTATTCTAATTAAACCCCCACACAGCTTTACTAACATTCTACAATAACTCCATGACCGCCCTAACCATCTGCACCAATAAAACACATCGCATCAAAAATGACACTCATTAATGGGGTCAATGTTACCCTAATTTGAATAATTAATAAGGTTATGAATATTAATTACAATTTTAAATACCTTGTATAAAACATGTCAACTCATTAAAGGCTAATAATTACCTAATTTGAATAATTAATTGGTTTTTATTACCTTAATTCCAATAATAATTACTCTATCAATATTAATTACCTCTTTAGTGCCCTCATTCATTCCCCAACATTCCCACCGAAATACTACATGAAACATCTGTATAATACTACTTATGATTTAAATAATAAGACAAATATTTGGTTTATAATCTTAAAAATAAATATTATGGTAAAACTGTAACATGTGTCCCATTAACATTGGCAATAAATAATTCTAGAAATGTCTATAATATTTTAGAAAAAACGTAGATTAAGTGATAAATTAGAATACTTTAAATTAAAAATCTCAAAATTTATAACGTAAGCGTTTGAAAACGTAAAGGGCAAAACTATTGTAGATCTTAATCTGGATCATGATGGATGGTTGTGCCAATAGTGGTCATGATCGTTTTAAAGTCAAATTTGGAATAACATCTTAAATGTTTACGAAAAAAAGATTTAGGGCCTTGCCCCAAAGCTATTGATCTTTTGTCTTCAATGTTCTATATTATCTCAACATGGGTTTTTATTTACCCAATTTGGTCAAGGTCAATCCATTTCCCAGTATCCAATACTTAAAATAATTTCTGACAGATCAAAGAATGGCAAAATGACATGTAGGGACCTAAGCCCCCATTGAGCTGGTATTTGGAGTTCAAATACATGTAGTATTTTAAAATTGACTATGAAGTTTTTATTGCGTCAAATAGGTCTAAATCTATTAATCAAACAGGTTTCCAATAATGTTTCCCCCTTATAAGCTCTATATGAAAGTAAACTGTATGAGCCCATGGCCCCTAAAGTGCATGCAGTAAATCGTAAAAAAGTAAATTTAAAACATATTTTTTTCATATTTTTAGAATCTTTTTACAGTAATGTTTTTAGGTTTTGCCAAAAAGACACATGGTTATATCAACTGGTCATTAAATCCACCACACCCTTCCAAATTCTCTGTCAAAACAACAAGAGTAACATTATAAGTTAAATAATTCATCCTAGAAAGAATTGAGAATTTATAAAAGTGAAGAGCAAAGTATTAACAATAAATTCTAACTTTGAAATTTAACACATCAGATAGACATAGTGATAAAAACAATTTTATAACTCCGTATGCAACAATAAACACAAATAAATTCTCGATCTTCTTGGCTGGAATTTGGGCTTAGAATGTGTTGCCTGATCAAACCTGGAAAACAGACACACTATCAACATTTAATTCAAGACTATACAAAGAACAATGGATAAGCGTAGGATGCACTTACCTTCTGTATAGAAGGAGATACTATAATTTATTCAATACGATGACATATGACAAAACGCCCACTTTAACTTTAGCTACACGCAAGGACTCACGCTACTCTCGTTTATGTTAACATAAATCTGACATACAATGCTTTACACCTCTAATCTACTCCAGTTTCCTTCTTTCAATAACATGTTGTGATATCATCGAAGCTAGTTAGCGCGAGGTTGGTGTCGCTGATATCAACATTTCTAAAATGAAAACTTTACGAATTACAACATAAATCATTCATAAGACAATAGAACAAATTAATTTTACCACTTTAAGAGAGTAATATAAGAGTTTGCGGAATTTCACTGTAGTAGGTGGTGGGGTGGGTGGGTGGGGGGGGGAAGCCGTGTTTAGAGTAGATGATTAATTATTTAAATTTGTTGTTTTTTCAAGTTAATAAATAAATAAATAACAGGTTTGAGGTAATTTATTCTTCTAACATGATTAATTTTGTGTAAGTAAAGCGTTATCTAGAGACGGGGCAGTTATTCTTGGATGATTTTATAAGTAATAAATACATTTTTCGTTTGAGGTGTGCGAAAAAAATGTATTTTGTGTAACGAAGAAATGAGTTTTTTTAAAGCGTAAGAGGAGGAAAACATCCAATCACAAATTATTATGAAGGAAAATATTTATTTATGTTCAACTTGAAACATTATATTCCCACGCTCAGCAACTGTAGAACGTTCATTTTTATGACCAGAGGCATTATAAAGATTAGTTCCATTGGATGAGAAAGAAGGTAAATCTACTGAATAGATTAGCTGAAAAGGTTAGATAAAAGATGAAAGTCAATATTGTAAAATCATATTATTGTCTAAGACATTCTCAGATGTAAAAATAGGAAAATCACTACTATTATTTTTCTTTGTAAAGATTTTAGTTAATCTATAAAGGCTAGCATTCATTGCAAGCATCTATTTTAACATGTCATACCTAACACTGGGCACTAAGAAACTGTGCTGAACCTTTTATTTCAAGCGGTAGCCTATCAATTGACCAATTTAAACTTGTTTTTAAAATTTTTTTCGTCTCATTAAAAAATAGCTTTGAAGGCTTGAACTTAATGTCATTTTTAAAATTTATTTTAATCGGTGTTGATCAAATTGTTGTCTTTGAAGTATTTATAGAGATAACCAATGCTGTTAAAATGTTTGTACCACAACTGATTATGATCTTACTTTGCCTGCTGAATCACCGTGAGTAACTTTGTCATTGTTCTTTTTGTAACGATATTATGAAGACATTCAACTGTTAGGAAAGTCAGCATTTGTTCTTGTACTTCTATGTATTTAAGTTAGTACTGCGTATTACTAACGAATGGGTTATGTGAATTTGTCATGTGTGAAATGCTTTATCGGTTCATAAAACCCCATTTTGAAATTCGGTACCATAGCTTAAGATGAGAGCTGAAACAAGATAATTCTTTTTGAAAGTAACACGTTTTCGTTTTATAAATTTAATATTGGGAAACAATTAATTTCCCATAAGACGAAAACATGGGCAACAATAGGGAAACATGTGAACAATCATTCATATACCAAATAGCAACGATTGGTAGACAAAGAGCTGGAGAAGACAAAGAAACTAGTTTAATTAACACATTTTTAACCCAATATAGCAGTGGTTCTCAACCTTTTGAGGTTCAAGGACCACTTGAAGAAGTTATGTCTTAGCCACGGACCACTGCTTAAAACTGTGCTACAGCCGTGCTGGAAATTTAGATATAATTATACTTTGTATATAACTAGTTACTAGAATACATGTTAGGTTGGTAGTAAGTAAAACTATACTAATATGCTACGATTTGCGTGCTCCCAAAAAATATCGAATGGAAAAAGATTCTAATGGCTTCCTTTTTAGGAGATCGAATGTCATTTACACTCGTTTTTTTACTTATAGTATTATTCAATTCGTATTTGATACTAAAAAAAATTAAGCCAAAAATGGTAGTTAGTATTAGTAAGACGGCTATATTAGTTCATTTAGTGCGAGCCTTGAGCTTGCACATTTGAACACAGCACATCCAAACGAGGTGTAATACTTGAAAGCTCCATCGTAGTTCAACTTCAACTTAAGCCGGGAACGATGTTTTGTATTGAATGTAACCAATACAAAAAATCCACATTCACAAAGATATGATGTTGCAAAGGGTAAAAGTAATTTTTAAGCTTTATAAGACAGTTCTGAGTACTACAAAATTCCAACAAGCTCACTTCCTGATACAACATAAAAAGTAGTATCGCTGGTCAGTTCTATGAATTGGTTTAATTTCGATAGCAGTAAATTTAATGAGTCATTGTGTGCAATGAACGGCCTGGAAACACACAAAAAACTCTGAACGTTCAAATCAACAAAGTACAAGTTAAAATTTATCGTGCAGTGATTGAATATGGTAAGAAATCAAAATTTATCAACTATTGTTTATTGACTTGAGCCCTTTTCTGGTTTCTCGGTGAATTCGTTCAATTGATCAAATATGTGAAAGTTGTTTTAAAAAGATCACGCTTTTTCGTAAAAGCAGATATTTTGTCACTGAGAGTAATTAAATATGTCCGATTTCCTTGCAGTCATGAATTATGTTTATTAATTTCTTTAAAAATGTCAGATAATTAAGTCAGAACAGCAGCCCATAAGCTATCCTTCAAATGATGAACAAGCTTTGATTTTTTTTCACCATGAAACTCTCTCACAGCATCACGTAATTCAAACAGTCTGTTAAACATTTTCCCCCTTGATAACAAGACTTTTGGCATTTGTAACACGTAAAGCTACCAAAAATGATGTTCTTAAAGCATTTCGTTGACTTTGGTTTCTTGACGTGTGCAGGACTTATGACTATCAAGTGAATAAACATTGTTGTCATACATCGAATACTAGGTCGTTTTCTATATTAGAAACTAGCAACGAAGGCGGTCCAGGGACGGGAATAAGTGTAGGGTTACCTGTGAAGTTCATGGTAGAACATCACAAAATTACCCACCCCTGTCTGTCCAGAGACCCTATCCCCCTTTCACACAGCGGTCTGTCCAGAGACCCTACCCCCAACACCGTGGTCTGTCCAGAGACCCTACCCCCCACACAGTTGTCTTTCCAGATACCCTACTCCCCCCACACCGTGGTCTGTCGCGAGACCATACATCCCCTCCACCGCAGTTTGTCAAGAGACCCGACGTCTCGACCGGCCATACATGTGTATAAACATAGACTAAAAATATATTGTTTTTGGCGCTATGTTCTCGCCATCGAGTTATTAATATTAATCAATCCTGTATATTCATAAATGTGACAAGATTTATAAGTTTTCTTGTTCTTAATTAAAAAAATAAATACAAATTTCATAATTTTCTCGCGGACCACAAGGCACATCTCCGCGGACCACAGGTTGATAACCATTGCAATATAGCAAGCCGATTACTTGACCTTTCCAACGAAACTTTATGTCTTAAATGACGGAAAGCAGTTGAATAAATGGCCCGTGCTTATTACCAAAAAGGAGCATTTTGGGCAATAAAAACTATTATCTTGATTGACACATGTTATTCAAAGTCAAATTAAGCAATAATAACATAATTTAATTATAATCTTTTTATATGCAATTTTTTCCATAAGATGTTCAAATATAATAAAACATAAAAGCGTGGGGTGCCCATCACAACTCACTTCTTTTTGCAACTACTATTTGCATGTAGATAATTTTTTCTAATTAATATGATAGTAGCATGTAGATGATCAAAGTTTGTGAAACTTTTAATGTTTATTAATATTCATATAAATTTGTATTTATGTTTCGTAGTCTTGTCTTGACAGAGAGTTCTGATGAGGCCCTCACGCTTTTATGTGCAGTCGATAGGTTCACGGATTGAAAATTTTTATTTTCTTCTTTTTAGTGCACTTTATATATGTAAATAAAAGCGTGTCGTTTAAAAAAAAAGTTTTTTTAAAAAATATTTTATTTTCTACTTTTTAGTATCAAAATTTTTTAAACCGATTTTTCGACCTTATCAATTCAATTTAATTCGTTAAACTTATTGTCAATATCTTAAATGTGATTAAAACGAAAGAGATTATTAATTACAAATTTATGTTATAAATAAAAGTTTCCCCAACCGAAAATTGAACCCCGCAGCTCCAGGTCAGCTCAATTACACTATAGCCAACAATTCGACCACCAATTTCTGACAAATTCTGACATCAACACATTGAAATTGCGTGTATCCCTCTAGGTCGCATTGTGGCGTGGTTCATTGGGTGAGCGATAATAGAGACATAAACTAAAAACTAAAAATGCATTCATTTAATTACGGTACATTCGATCGATCTGAAATTTTGATACAATGCATTATCATCCACGATCTATCTGTGCTAAAATTTTGAGATCTCTAGGACCACCAGAAGTGGCGTAATTTTACGTTACAAGATTTGACGGATACAACATACAACATACAGTGTGACTTAAATAAAAGCGTGTAAAAATATGTTGCAATCGCAAAATCGGTTTTTTACAACCCGACTATCAATTTTGCCATAACTTGGCTACCCCTCTCCCCCTTAATTAATTAAAGCATTAAATACTTTTTGTGCAAGTACTCAGTTTTTTGGAATTACACATCCTATATAATAAAAGGCTAATTTCTTTCCGGTAATCTGTAGCGATTGGTCCCTCAAACACACATGACTCCTACAACCAATCATAATCCAAGTTTACGCGGACGTTCAAAACGAGTTATTTTTGGTGCAGTATTTCTTCCAAGACTTTATTTTGAGTTATGCGCGTTGGGATTTATAGTCAAAAGCTCTGTATTTACGAGTTATTTATTTTAACTATAATGAATAGTATTTTTGACGTGATGCACATGTATGCCGGTCGAGCCGGCTGTTGAAGGCGAGTTACAACATGCCACCGAACGGTGGCGGAAAGTCCTTGGATGGGCTTGGTTGCTCGTTTCATATAATGCTTCATGTGAGAATGAAAAAAATTAAAAATTTAGGAAAAGAAAAAGAAAAAAATTTCATGACATATAAAATATCATTTCTTTGCCCAACTCAGATTTAGTAGAAATATTTCGTTTAAAAGTTATAATTACATATCAACAAATAAAAAAGGTTTGATTTGAATGATTTTTTCTTTTCAATTAGCATTTTTTAAAACCTTACAGTATATTTATAACTAGCAAACAAAAATGAGTTGAAAAGGCATATGGATGAAACTCATAATAGAAAATGGTATAATTTTCTCTACGATAATAAATAATGTTGAAGTAAGAGACACAAA
The DNA here is from genome assembly GCA_944989445.1 of Ampullaceana balthica. Taxonomy (NCBI): domain Eukaryota; kingdom Metazoa; phylum Mollusca; class Gastropoda; family Lymnaeidae; genus Ampullaceana; species Ampullaceana balthica. The sequence goes on along the minus strand of CALYLW010000195.1, from coordinate 724,558 downwards.
TATATAAAATGAATACGTTTTAAACATTAGTGTATATTTTCTATTTACAGAAATGTGTTTGGATCTCCCAATACCAGATTGCTGGACAGCAGAATATGACATTTTGTTTGTGTTTGACTGTCGCGATGGCATTGCTATTCAATACAACACTTATTCACGGCTGAAAAATCATTTTTCCACATATAGTGGTAACAGTTTTATTTTAATAACGTACGAGTTGTTTGGTCACAGAGTCATAAACAGATTTGATGAAACGTTTTCCGTCAACCATCGTAATATAATATACAACCCAGATAACTGCCCAAAAGACTTGTTGGTCAGAGAGATATTTGATGTCGTCAGACAAGCATTTTACGAAGGTAGACGTGGGGCCAAAAAACTGGCATTTGTTATGATTCAAGAAAGTATTTCTAGCCCAATTAACAAAAGTTTTATAGGTCAAGCGGAGATCTTTCAAAGTGAAAATATGGACATACTAACGTTGTTTATTATTATAAAATCAGACGTTGTTGATGTAGAGGATAATAAATATTTTTTTTATATTTCTCAGTCAGAACAGGCTCTCTTGAAATTGTTTCTGGGAAAATTGTGTAGCACTTGTAGTCCCGATAAATTGTCTTATTCTAGCTTAGACCAAAAGAAAAGAAAATGTTATTCCGTAGGAAATTCAACAGCCATGAAATCGATGTTTGATGCAATAAGTAAATGTGAAGAGTTGTATGATGTGATAAAAATTAGTTCTCAAGAAGAATTCACATATCTCAGATCTTTATTATTTAGTCACATACAAAAGCTACACGTTTCAGAAGTTTCCGTTTTTATTAAATTAGATAGTAATGACCCTTTCTCTTTTAATTCCAAGAGAGATAATGTTTATAAAGTTCCATTGTATGAAGGATTTTGTACTGTTTGGAGGTTTAGTAACACACAAACAAATTCAACTGATGTCCATTCTTTTATGGAAAAGAGGTCAACGATACAAATTGAGACATCCTTTACTGACCAATGGTTGTCAGTCGATTGTAGGGAAAAAATGAACAGTTTGCAATTTTGTGAGATAGACTTAACACTAGATTCTGGCAATAAGTCTAACAGTAAAGTTTCAGTATATACGCTCTCTAATAAAAGAGTTGAAGAAGGAAAACTGACGTTATTACCTAAACGCTATTTAGATGGGTTGTTAAATGTAAATACATTTAACTTTAAAGGTTCCACTTATGAGGATGAAAATAAATACATACCATTCACCTGCCCTTTTGATAACAACCTTGAGGGTTTTTGTCATCATGTTCTGATGTGCCATTCAAATGACAACTACAAAAATACTTTTTGTAACTCACAAGTTCAATATATTTACAAACATAAATCATATACTGAGTATTTAAACTACGTGGTTGTAAAAATAAATGAAGAAAAAATGAACTCGCAAAATACCAAGTATTCCTTGAACAATAACAGCCAGAACACCCAATCTGATTGGAAAATGTTCAATGGCGATTATTTAAAATTTCAAGATTACCCAATATATAAAGAAAACGATGTAGTAAGTTGTAAACGTTTTAACGAAGAAAAACTGCGAACACTGAATCTTAGTCAAATGGAAAGTTTTAAATTAGAGGACGACGATTTATTTTTATTGAACACTAGTTTAACTCATCCAAATTGCTTTTTCTCTCGTTCTGTAGCTAAAATGTGCCCATTACTTAATAATCACAACAATTGCAGTGAGGTAGATTGTCCATCAAATTTCATCAAATGTCCAAACTCTTACTGCGTTTTTTTAGGAGAAGAATTAACATCTTCAAGTCATAAATGCTACTATTTAGAATCTAGCAAAATTGAAACGAATAAAAAATTTCAATGTTCAGTCCAACTGAAGACAAGACTAAAACCTACCTGCATGCGTTTAGAAGAAGACTCATATTTTCATTTATTAGATTTGAGTTGTGATTTTCTTTGTGAAAACGGTTTTATATGTTTACAAGGTCTAAGAAAAGAAACTGTTGGCGAAAAAACACGGCTAAATTACAATTTATTTCTAAAAATAATAGAAATTTCAAAGATTGCTGATAACTATAAAATACAACCCGAAGAATTGCCATTTCTTTCTCTACTAGATCATGCAGAAATACGGGCTTCTAATTGTAACATAATTGATATGTATAAAACTTTCCAAGACTTAGACATTTCTCAACTTATCAGCTTTGATCTTAGTTTTAACAATATAACAAGTAAAGACTTTAACTTTATTTTGTCCTTAAAAATACTAAGATACCTAAATGTGTCTTACAATCCATATCTGAAAATTGAAACAAAATCAAAGTTTCCTCAGTTTTTGCAGCATTTGGACTTGTCTTATACTAATGTAGATAGTATTCCTCAGACTGCCTTTGACAATTTGGTTTACTTAAAGTATCTTTATCTGAGACATACCAAAATAAGTAGCTTTAATTCAATAGGACTTAAATCTTCTTTTGATTTAAAAATCTTTGATCTAAGAGACACATTACTTCAACAAACAAAGATAAACTATTTTGAAGGTTTGACAATTCAAACAGCTTTGTTTGTTCCCGATTATAAATTTTGCTGTCCACAAGTGTCAGGACAAAACGTCCCACAAGACAATTGTTTTTCCCCGAAAGCTCCATTTCTGTCTTCATGTAAAGATCTTATTGGTGACTCTAACAAGAGAATTATTTTATGGCTAGTTGGGCTTGTAGCATTTGTATCAAATTTGCTTGCAGTGGTCTACAGATTAGTTTGGGACAGAGAGATTTTAAAGAAGGCTTATGGGCTTTTTGTGACTTGTCTTGGTGTGTCTGATTTAATTATGGGGCTCTATCTGCTTGTCATTGCCGCAGTTGATAGCTATTATAGAAATCTTTATGTTTTAAATGACACGAAATGGAGACACGGAAACATCTGCAAATTTGCTGGCTTTTTAGTCACATTTTCTAGTGAGTCTTCGGCAATTTTTATCTGCCTTATAACAATAGACAGGTATTTAATCATGCGCTACCCCTTTGGTGAGCACAGGTTCTCACAATTTTGTAAAAACGGTGCAGTGATATTGACATTTTCCGTTAGCTTTTTACTTGCTCTCATCCCAACCTTTCCACTAGACTGGGATATTTACTCATCCAATAGCATGTGCTTGTCTTTGCCATTAAATACTGCAGCACACAAAGGCTGGCAATATTCGTTTTGTGTTTTAGTTGTTTTTAACTTTTTGACATTTGTATTCATTTTCATTGGACAGGTATCAGTTTTCCGTGGTTTTTTGAAAAATAAAATTCCCGAAAGTTCCATGATAAAGAAAACAAGAAATAATGATTTGGCTCTGGCTAAAAATCTTGCCTTTGTTGCTATATCAGATTTTATGTGTTGGTTCCCCATTGCAATTATGGGATTTATATCACTTGCGGGCTACACGTTCGGTAACGAAGCCTACTCTTGGTCAGCTGTACTGGTCATTCCTATCAACTCGGCATTGAACCCTATCATTTACACAGTTCCAGCTATAACCAGAAAATTGCGCACAATTATCCGTTAAAATGAATATTGACATACTATTTACAAGGAAATAGTTGTTTCACTGCAAGCCTTAACACAAGATTGCGTAGATTTAAAATATGTCTTTTTGAAGTTCAAAGCCATTGTTTTGGATTCATGGACGATGCTAGATTCTTCTTGAAATTTGACTACAGTGAGCTTTATCTTAAAATATTATATCTCACTATTGTATTAGCCGTCAAAAATGATGGAAGTTTTCAAAATAAATACATTTCAACTGAAATCTATTTATTTTGAAAAAATACACATCATAATAAAAAGTAATGTAATAAAGAACTTTTATTTATTTTTATTTTATTCATTTACGAGCAACAAAGCCCGTTGAAGGACGTTCCGCCACCGTTCGGTGGCATGTTTTAACTCCCCTTCAACAGCCGTCTCGACCGGCATACATGTGCATCACGTCAAAAATACTATTCATTATAGTTAAAATAAATAAATCGTAAAAACAGAGCTTTTGACTATAAATCCCAACTCGCATAACTCAAAATAAAGTCTTGTAAGAAATACTGCACCAAAAATAACTCGTTTTGAACGTCCGCGTTAACTTGATATGATTGGCTGTAGGAGTCATGTGTGTTTGAGAGACCAATCGCTATAGATGACGGGACAGAACTTAGCCTTTTATTATATAGGATTTTCATATTGCAAAATTTTATGTGGAACGTTCAAAAAGATTTATTTTTGCTGTTGTAATTTGGTGCGCTGCTTTCTAAAATTAGTAGCGTCACGGACAGACAGACGTGACATACATTGCAAATTATGTATGTTGATTGTTTAACTTAGAAAAAGACATGAAACAAAATGAATTTAGAATTTATGTCATAATTCTTTTTGTAAAATTTAAATACATTATGAAATGTTCTTTAAATTTATAATTTCTCACTATTTAATGTTGCTAATCATTGTTTAATTTTATATTATTATGATATTTTATGGGGTATTTTCCGACTTTAAAAAACGTACACACATTACATTGTTTTTAACGCTTGCCAAATTATGTTTACCATATAGTTATGGACATATTGAAAGGATGCCGGAATGTAGAGCAGCAAAAGTTATATACAGGCAGAAGCCTAGGAGGGGCCGACAACTCATTGGAGATTGATATACTTTAGCTGGGGGTTTGGGCATGGAGGCGGAAAGCTATGGATCGCTCCGAATGGAAGGATCTGGTGGAGCAGGCCAGGGCCCTACATGAGCTGTAGAGCCATAGATGATAATGATATATGATGTGGTCAATGAATTATTCATAATTTATGATTTTGTTATTATTGTCTATGCTAGAAAATTAAATATAACAATGAATCAAATTATTTGTCTTTGGTTAATGTAAAATAAAACTTAACACAAATCCAACAATGGTTAAAATTTCGCCAAGTGGCTTACTCTATAGATTCTTATAGCAACAATCGTTGCAAACATTGAAATTTCTATAAAATAAATTTTTATTAATTAGAATATTTATTTTGTAAGTTTAAAAACAGCTTTATTTCGAGTTATAAAGTAGACAAAATTTGACTTAGCGTTATTCCTTAAATAAATGTTATAAATTTCTTAATTTGTTGTGAAGTATTTAAAATATTTAAATTTAAAAATCCTAAATGTTAGTAAACTATTTAAAAAATAATAAATTTGTATATTATCATCTATTAGTATTTCATTGTTATACATTAATTTTATGTAATAAAGTTATCTATGAAAAAAACTATGTCTGCTGCATTTACACCTTTTTTGTACGAGATATATACTCCGCCTTGCAACAGGTGTATACTGCCTTGAAAGTTATAATACTTATGTGAACATTTTCGAACTATTTGTTTTTGTGGGTGCGTGCATTAAGTATATATTTTATACCACTATTTTATCTCTGTCATTTGGTTGTAATATGACTAAATTTTCTACAAGAGCTTATTATTCACAGCCTTGCCAAGCATTCCAATTTTATCGGATTTATACAGATTTTTTACTCCTACTTCCGAAATTCCAAAAAGACTTTAAAATTCCGATATTTCGATCAGTAAAATTGTTCACGTTATAAAATTTCAAAAGTGACAAAAATTGTTATGTTGTGTTGTTTTGCTGTTGTTGTTGTTTTGCTGTTGTTGTTGTTGCTGTTGTTGTTGCTGTTGTTGTTTTTGTTGTTTTTGCTGTTTTTGTTGTTGTTGTTGTCCACATCCCTTGCCCTGCGACGACAATGTCCTGCAAACGCTTCAGCATAACAACTACCAAAACATAGCGTTCATGAACTTCACAGGTCACCCTACACTTATTCCCGTCTTTGGGCGGGCTTTGTTACTAGTTATTAAATAAAAGAGTAAAAGTCGAGTGTGACAGGAAGTGATGTATTTCGATGTATGTGGTTTTTAAAAATCCCTTATATTCACTTAACCGTCTTGTCTCTCTCTCTGTCTGTCGTGAGCGAGCGGAAAAAAACAAAAGAAAAAATGACTCTCTTCCCGTGATGCTATGGAGCTGAAATTTTGCACATGGACTTGTGTCACCTAGCAATGAATTGTATCAAAATTTCAGATCGATCAAATGTACCGTAATTAAATTAATGCATTTTTAGATTATCTCTATGTAACTCTATGTATCCGTCTTCTATTGTTGACATCCACTTGCCAGTTCACTCCAGCCATCGATGACCACATCCCGTGTTTTACTGCTAGGGTAGTTCAGTCCCGCTCAGTCTGTAAATGTTTGTCGCGCGATGAGTATTATATTGAAAATAATCAAAACTTTTACTTATGTCTCATATATAAGAGATTTATAGTCAAAAACTTTGTTTTTACGGGTTGTTTAATTTTGCAATTCTGTTACCGAAGCAAACGGCGGAACAGCGATATCCAAACAATTTTTCATCGGCAAACTCATTGTACCAGGCTAATAAAATAAATCAGTTTTACTTTTAATTTAAAAAAATTTAAGTGCATACATTTTTTAATAAACCTGATGAAAAAGCTTTGCCTGTGACTGAGCTTAACAGTGATAGTGCTGATAGAAGAGTCTAACACTAGTCTAACTCAATACATTAACAAAACAACATAATCAACGCTTTCGAAAAAATATCAGTATTCCAATCAACACTTATCTATTCAGCCACCACTATGTGGCAATCTGTGCTGCATCTAATTAAATTTTGAAAGTGGTGGGCTCAATGATAACAATAAACAGATTTTTATGCAAATAAAAATGATTAAAACCCCTTAAAAACAAAAGGTTTTGACTATAAATCATTTATTTAAGAGACATAAAAAGTATGTTCATTATAATACCCATCGCACGACAATCCAAAATTCCAAAATTTTAGTTATGTCTCATATATAAAGGATTTATAGTAAAAAAAACTACTACAGTCTGCATGCTAAAATTCAGCTGGATATGATCACAGGAAAAGGGTTATAAAACATGTTTAATATAATGCGCACCCTGCGACAGATTAGCATAAACATTTACAGATCGGGAATACGACAAATTAGCATGAACATTTACAGATCGGGAATTTGTAAAACAAAGTATCGTCTATAAAATACGCACTGCACCGAGCGACAGGAAAGTATTAAAAAGGTTGTTCAATATAATACGCATCGCGAAACTATAGCACAAAAATTAACATGCTACATAGAGATAAATAGATTTAATGTAAACATTCATTAATTTAATTACAGTGCATTCGATCGATCTGAAATTTTGAAACATCATTTTTATCGTCGGCACGAGTCTGCCTGCAAAATTTCAGCTCGTTAGCATACGGGGAAGTGGGTTCAAAATCGATCCAAAGTTCTTTCGGCAAACAAGGCATCAAGCAGACACCACGAGTTAATATAAAGGATTTAAAAATACAACTTCTTCTAAATTAGTAAAGTATATGAAGTGAATATACTACATACGTTACCAATTAATTTGTTACAGGAATCGGCAATTCAGTTTCTGTTATACAAACGAAAGTTTTTTTACCAACGTTTTTATTGCAGGAAAATATCTTTCCAAAACCAATCTCATAAATGTCAGAGTAATAGAAATTTTTCCAGAAATATTACTGTGAAACAAGGGCAAGCATTAAAGCTGATACTCTTCTTAAAAATAAAAAAAATCAAAGTATGTATGTACTTGGAAAATGTATGGATCTTCACCAAACTTGGTGCATACAAACTTAATAGCCCATTTTAAAATACCATAGTGTATTGAACTCCTAACGTTTATTCCTTCGGAGCCGGGGTCCGAAAATATTTGTTTCTTTAGCGTTTAAGACTTAATTCCCATTATGTTTTTACACGACCTTGAAAAATACTGACAAATAAATCTATTATGACCCAGAGTGAAATAAGCATGTATTTTAAAGTTCATTTCTTGCACCGATTGGGCCTGGGGGCCCATAAAGTCGGTTTTTGTTTATATGAGCTATACAAAAATTAATTTAAGCGTTAGATTCTGCTAAAATTAATGGACCTTGACCAAACTTGGTATACAAGTACTTGAGAGCCTATATTAAAATAATGTAGGTCAGTTAACTTTCAATGTGCATTCCTTTGGACTCAGGGGCCTGAAATGTATTTTTTTGGGTATATGTTTAATATTTTATTTCCCATTCAATGTTTAACGATTTTGAAAAATATTGATTAAAATATCCATTACGATCCAGATTGAATGAACTAAACAGGTGCTTCAAACTTTAAATCTTGCACCTATTGGACCCGTGGGCCCTAGATTTCTTTATTCTAATATAAGTGATATAAGTATTAGTTGAGTTATCCGACCACTATAAAATTTTGGAAAGTTGTTGAATACACTCCATCAAAGGTTTCTGACATAATTTATTTTTTTAAATTACAACTAATAGGGGCCGGGGGCCCAAAATGTCATTTTTTCCTTTCATGAGCTAAATTAATAATTTTTTAAAACATTGCATTCTGGGTGAATCGATGATTCCTGATAACGTAAATACTTGACGGCCCATTTTTAAAATACTATGGGAAATTGAACTTCTGCTGTCCATTCTTTTTTTGGCCGAGGGATCAACAATTTTTTTTCTTTTGTATTGAAATTGATTGAAATTAACAGGTGTTACGAGCTTAACATCTTGCACCGAACGGGTTCGGGGGCCGCTTAATGTCGTTTTTTCCTATATTAGCTAAATACAAATTAGTTAAAGCGTTAGATATTGAGAAAATTGATCTGGACCAAACTTGGTATATACAAACTTAAGAGCCTATATTAAATTACTATGGAGCACTGAACTCATATTGCCCATTCCCTCGGGGCCAAATGTCTTTTTTAGTAAACGTACAATGGCAACTAAAAAAATTCAAATTATCCCTCATTTTGGGCCCGGGGCCTTTAATATCTTTATTTTTCTTTTATAAGCTTTTTAAATATTAATTTATTTATCTATTCTGCAAATGTTTCTGGCATAATTATTTTTTAAAAGGTACTAATCATTGTTTCCTTTGAATTTATTCCTATATAGTGAGATCGTTGCAACGCGCGACGGGTCCGCTAGTTCTAAATAAAAAATTGCTTTCAACTAAACATCAATTACAAAGGTAACTTTAGTGGATCAAGGAGCTGTTTGGCAAATGCAAAAATGACTCTAGTTAGTTCCTGGAAATCGGAAAACTTAACTCTAAGCAGCCTCTGTTCATATGTAAAAAGTGGATATTGATATTATGTTGTGTTTGTATATAATGTAAACATTTCCAATAATGTTTTTCTCAAATTACATAGTGTTACGTATACTACTAAAATAAAATGAGGTAAAGTAGTATGTAGTTCTTAAACGAGCGCTACGTGTTGCCGCGATCCCACGCGCGGACCACCATACAAGTTTTTTGCTCTTTGCAGGCTGGCAGGTCTGAATTGTGCATGCTACATGAATGCATACGAAAAAGGTAATTTTCTGAAATGGAGAAATTTAAAATTAACTGTTGCAGTGTTTAGAAACAGGACATAGAGCATGTTTATTTAGATCATACAGTTACGGTTACAACCTTTTGTTCCAATGTGTGCTTTCATAGATGAAAGATAACTTCTCACAAGTATATCTTTAAGACCGCTATCTCTCCGGAAAGCAAACAATTTAAGGTTTTTTGAAGACCTGCTGGGTTAGAGGGTCATTACTTTTAAAACAATTTATAATTTCGTATTTTTACTCCTTGTGGCATCTAATTTCTTTATTTTATAGATGCTGTTACAAATAGTTAAATAATTACAATAGTCTTAAGATGCAGAGCTGTACGTTTATAAGATTCCTGCATGACGAGGATGGAAGATAACTTTTTAAAATTATTTAGATAACTTTATTTAGTATATGTGAGAGTGAAATATTAAGAATTAAATTTTTTTCCTTCTCTTTTTCCATAATTTAAACATTAATTTTTATAAAAAACACCCTTTTAACTAATGATTAAATTTTAATTAAACAGCATTGCTCCAGTTGGGAACAACACCAGGTGTAAATGAAAATGAAGTGTAAAAATGTTTTAAACAATTTTGTATATATCATTTTTCTAATATACATAAAATTAAATTAAAGTTATTCAGTTAAAATATTTTAATCCAAAAGCGTTTCATGTTTCTATGAAACTGGATATCTCCTTAATATATATATATATATATATATATATATATATATATATATATAATTTATTCCTTATTTGCTTCATTTATTTGTTGTTTTCCATTTAACTAATAAAAAAATGCCCTAACTTAATCATCACTAATCTTCCATTTAGCCATGTAAATAGGGTTAATATCTGCAGGGTCATTTACACAGTCTACTCACTAAAGTTCAGCACAACTTAAATTAACATAATTTAGAATAACGACGCTTTCTCTTATATTACCTAAACGGATATAATTTTATCATGGGCTAACGGATGGATGGCTCATTAGTCAAGATTTTTTCATCAAACTTAGTGCACATGAATATGATAATGCATATGAAGTTCTGTAGCAAATTAAAATCAATTTCTTTCATGTCCTTTGGTCTTGGGTAGCAAAATCCATTTGTTTTCCTTACATACAGCATGTTTTTAATTCACATAAGTTTTGAAACGGATAAAGAGATCTTGACATGTTGGAAAAATACGTTATCTATATTCAGAAACAAATAATATAATAATGAAAAAAGGGGGTGCATAAAACTACAATAAGTAATGTCCATTGGTAAACGGTAAAACAAAGAAATACATTCCTTTTTTAGACCAAATTTTATTGAAAACTTTTTTAAACCTGCTAATGGTTTAGTATAGCTTGAAAGCCGTAAATTAAAAATCGTAGAATTGTCGTTATTAACAGATTATTCAAATGTGTAGCTATTACAAAATACGATTAATTTCGATTAATTTTAAAGCATATATAGATCCCGTTAAGTCGTGTATCGTTATATCGTGAAATCGGTTATGTCGCGGTAATTCCATGGCTCCCAAATTTTGTGACGTAACACAGCTAATTCGTTCTGCTATGCAAGAAATAAGGAAGAAAAACAATGACATTAAAAAGAGAATCATTTCTGAATAGCTGGTTAATAAAGAAAAACTTTTAAAATGAACATAAATATAACAAAACCAGTATTAAGGATTAAAAGAAAAGTTATATGGATTCCTGTAATTAACATTCGGCTTACTACAAAGCATCAGTTATAAACAATTACCGATTGTTCTGTAATTTGTGTAATTTAAGTACTTTTAATATATTGGATTAAAACAATGTACCAGAGCATTTATTGATACATATATATATATATAATATAATACGTGACTATACATTTAATTTAATTTTAAATAAATATTATAGGCAAGAAAACACATTTTTATTTGCATCCTTTACTTCGCTCAATAAGTTACACAAAAATCTATACCAAGTGACGATAAATCGCGATTCACCTAAGTCGCGATTACATAAATATGGACCCGAACAAACGCGACTTAACTGAGTCGCAACGTATATGTATCTGATCTACAACAATCCATAACTTAACTTTAGAGTTGAGACAAAAATTTTGTAAATTCAAACTGTAGCACTGACCTAAGTGATTTTTCTATAACTTAACGTAGAGAATTAAATTATAAAACGTATACAGTGTATCGACTGTTATTCACTTTATAGTAAGCAAGCAGGCATAATTTTAGCCAGTCACGCATACTAACCAGAGCGTTTACATTTTCTGGAAGCAGACATGATCGTATACTGCCCCTAATTTAATTGCCATTCGCAGTTATCTTAACAAAAAAAATGCATGCTCAACTTTCCGCTAAAATGCTTAACTTTGACTGTGCTCTCGTTAGTCGTCATTTATGTTTACGTATGCAAGTCAAAATAAATAATAATAATACCAGGCCAAAGTATGTAAGTAACAAAAATATATACTATTTAATAAATTGAAAAAATAAATATAAGAAATATTTGCTTACATTTTAATGGAATTTTAATCGATCAAGTTAATTTCATCGATTAATCGATTAATTAATGAATCGTTAATACCATAGCCCTAAAAACTACATGAGCTCACCGACAACCGTGTGCGTTTTTCAGGGACATATGGAATGTAAATATGCTCAGAGAAAAGCAAGATTTTTGGTAAGGCAAACATAATAATAAGGAAAAAGTTGGAAGAGGCACAGAACTTCAAAAATCTAGGTGCAATTCTATCTCGAGATGGTACTGTTAAGTTGAAATTAAAGCTTTAATTGGGTCTGCAATGGCAGCAATGACGAAAGTATCAAAATATTGACTAGCACAAAATATTAGCGTTCCAACAAAGCTCAGGCTATACAGAGGTCTCGTGAAAATTATTGTCCTGTATATTTTGGGTGCGCACACTGCATGGTGTTGGGGGCTGGGGAGATGGTGAGGCACACTGCCACAAATGAAAAAGAGGTTTTATTCTAACCCAGGAGACTTCATTTTAAAACAAACTCTCTTCGGTGCAGACTTTATTTTGGTAGAGAAAAAAAAAGAAAGTCCATTCGTCAAATGACTTAGTGTGTGTCTTAGGAACAGATAGAATACATTAGCACATGTACAATCAGTAGGATTTGTTGATCATTGTTATTTTCGTTATATCCCTTTCCTAAAAATAATAAATACAAGGTAGTGATGATAGAAAGCATCATATTTAATTCCATCATGAATATAAATGGAAGAATGTTAAGAGTAAAATTTTATTTCAAAGCTTTAACATTACAAATCAGTCTTCTTTCCTTCTTTTAGATCCAAACGAATTCATTTATTTGATGTCAATCGTGTTGTGATAAGGTCCTGGATGGCGGTTAAAGGACAATTTTAACGCCCATTTTCTAGCAACGCATGATAATAAATCAGCCCTATCATATTTCATTTGAAAAAAAATATTTTCCATAACTTGTCAAGTTAACAAATTTAATACGATCATTTCTAAAGGCAAAGTTAAGAGTTTCAAATTTTAATTAAATAAATAGATTCTATAAATCATGATATTAAAGTTGTAAACTTGACAAGAAATCATACACAATGTCATCTAAAATTAAACCCTCAATAGTTTAGAGTTTCAGATTTTTAATTTAATAAGTAAATTATTCCACTCCATTTGTTGCACAAATTGATTTTTTTCCCGTATCATCTTCACCAACGACCTATGTAAACATTTTTTGATCAAATGTCAAAATTCAGCGATTTCAGCGGTAAATTATAAAACAGTTAAGCAGTCAGTTAAAACTGAAACCATAATAAAAATAAGCTGAAATAATTTTTTTAAATTAATGCAGTTTGTAATATAAGTAAAAAAGATTACTGTGATTTTCTCATTGTAAAAGATTCATTATAAATTATAAAAAAAAATTAACTAGAAAAGTAGCTTAAGGAAAATTTTATAATTTAAAGTAACACTTTGTACACCATCTATAATAATAAAAGGCAGTTATCTGCCCGGTCCTCGATAGCGATTGGTCCTTCCAGCTCCTACAGACTCTTACAGCCAATCACTAGCAGAGAAAAAAATAAATCTCATTTACATATTAAACAAATTTACGCGGGCGTTCAAAACGTGTTATTTTTGGTGAAATATTTTTCCAAGACTTTATTTTGAGCGGCGCGCGTTGGGATTTATAGTAAAAAACTTTTTATGGGTTATTTAATATAACTATAATGTATAGTATTTTTGAGGTGATACACATGTATGGACGTTAAAGACGGCAGGTCTCTCGACAAACCAAAGTGGTGGGAAGATAGGGTCAATGGACAGACCGCGGTGTGGAGGGAAGAGGTAGGGTCTCTAGACAGACCGCGGTTTTGAGGGGGGGGAGGTAAGGTCTCTGGACAGAACGTGGTGTCGGGGGAGGTAGGGTCTCTGGACAGACCGCGGTGTGGGGGGGGTAGGGGTCTCTGGTTGAACCAACTGGTGACGTTTCATTTTCATTTTGGAGTCAGTGTCGATGTGGATTTTGTAATGTCCTACCATGAACTTCACAGATCACCCTAAACTTATTCCCTCCCTTAGACAGGCTTTGTTGCTAGCTGAGAATAAAATCGAACATATTTACCTAACGCTTGGTTGAATAAATGGTACAAAAGTTTAATACACAGTTTTCAATTCATAAATTGTTATGTAATTCAAGCATTTGCGTCGGCTTAATTCGCTACGTTTCTGAAAAGAAATCATTATTACGCGATAAGCTTTAATAAAATATTTTTAAAATGTATATTACTAAAATGGAGACTAAACGACTTTTAAAACAATGTACCTTACGTTATTCGTGATAATAGCCCTTTATTATTCTCATCTATATATATAAATCACCTAAACGAGTATGTGCAAGTAAAAATGACGAATGACCCGATCTGGCGTCGACCGATTACAGTTGAAAATGGTAGTGGGATGAAAAGAAAGACAGAAAAAATGGGGGGGGGGAGGGTTGGCAACGATGCTTCTTGCCTTGTTCTTTCAGAGAATAACATATGATTCGTAGTGTAGTGATTATCTCGCCCGCCTTCCACGCGGAAAGACCTGAGTTCAACCCTTAGCGTGAACATTTTATTTTAAAAATTATTTTTTTTGTTTCTTCTTTTTTTCCAGTACGTCGTGCTGCTGACTGTGTCCTTTCTCTCACCCCCCCCATTCTTTTACTATGATGAGCATGACTGCAGCGTATGCTACGCCGCGGGTCGTATCTCTTTTATTTTACTTGCTCTCTTTTTTGTCAGTATTAATGCTGTAATAAATATCCCACCCTCTACCTATGCTCGGATGTAGCTGACTTTTCGCATGCATATTGATTTTTAATGACAATACATGACACAATCGTGAATGTTCATTCTCTTTTGGGTCGAGCCGTTAGGCTCTTAGGATCCGGTTCATTTTATCGCAAGCGAGCCTCATCAAGCGGGCATCGCCGTAGAGGTAATCCTCTGCAGGTACCGTTACTTCTCCCTCCAAATCCCCGCACAGCTCGGGGCACTCTTCGAGTACGTGGGCCACCGTCTCCTCCGGGTGGCCACACAGCCGACAGGCCAGTTCCCTTCTAGTGTTAAACTTGTACAAGTAGCTTCGTATGGGACAATGTTTAGTTCTCATTCTAGTTATGAGCGTCTGATTGCTATGTCCAATTTCCCACCAGGAGTAGCTTTTGCTCCGTCGCGGCATGTGCTGGAATACTTTTCTGGCCGTGCTTCCAGATGCCCAGCCCTGAAGACATTTCTCTCGGAAATGGTCCTTAAGCCATGATCTGACCCCAGCTGGGTCAACGGGCGATCGGGTTGGGGCTGAGCTGAACCTTCTCTCGCCAACTTATCGACCCTGTCTGAATGAGGCTCGCCACTGTGCCCAGTGATGTACTGAAGGACTACTTTTCCGCCTCGTGCTAGGATTTCATCTACTGTTTCCAAAATGACACTGACCGTTTTGTCTCCAGAGAGGATCGACCAACAGTCTCGAGCGAAAACCGTGAGTCGGTGAAGACTACGACGGTCGGGAAAACCTTTCTTCTTGCTCGATGTCGGCGCACTTCCTTCAAACCCTTGCAGATCGCCTCCAGTTCGGCGTCGTGACTACTGTATGCGGCTCCGCACGGCCCTGACAGTTCGATACTGTCAGGTCCAGGTTCTGCCATACTTGAATCGTGAGCCGTCCGTGAAGACTTTTACCACGCTGTCGCCATAAGCCTCGATTGTCTTCAGAGTCTCGTCTCGCTGGAGCTCGACGGGACTGGCTTTCGTCACCGCTGTATTTGCCAGTGTCAAACGTAGTTCAGGCAAGTCAAAGCTTTCATGTGGTCTTCGAGCAGGGACCAGTCGCATTCGTTCCCTGTGCTTGGATATGGGGACTGAGTCTTCTAGTTCGTAGACCGTATCCATAAAGGATGGTCTTTTCAGTCGGGTCCTCTTTACCCATCTGTCTTGTAGTTGGAAGCAGGATTCGTCATGCTCCAACCTACGGTATCGCTCTACCGTGGTCATGATTGCCTTTTCTCGCCTTATCGCCAGTTGTTCTACGTTGGACATAATTTCTACAGCGGATGTGGGTGTCGTACGCAACGCCCCGCATACAAACCGTAGAGCTTGGTTTTGTATTCGATCCAGACGCTCTAGAACCGTACGGCTCGCAAAGGCCTGGACCGGGAGGCTGTAGTCAATGGCACCCCTCACACTACCGAGATAGAGAGCTCTCAGTAATCTTGCGTCCGCACCCCAACTAGTGCTAGTCAGTTTCTTCACCAGGGACAGTTTAGCTGTGGCTTTGGCGCACAATTCACGTACATGGTTATGTAGTTGAACCTTCTGGTCCAACTTGATTCCCAAGTACGTTGGTGTCCGATCCCAATTCAATCTTTTCCCACATATCTGAAGCACCACCTCGTGCTTCAGGGCATTCCGTCCATTTGTAAAAATGGAGTGGACCGTTTTCTCCGTGTTGAATATTAGGTGCCATCGGTTGGCATAGTCTTCGATTCGATACAGATCTTCCTGCAGTCGGCTCTGCAGTGTTGCGATGTCTTTTCCAGAACTCCATATAGCCAGATCGTCAGCAAACATGGCATTCTGCGACCCCAGAATACCTTGTAGGTCGTGAACGTAGGCTAAGAACAGTGTACAACTTAGGGCGGACCCCCTTCCTCCAGGCGCGCTTCGTTGGATAATGACTCCCCCACCCGGGTCTTGATCGTTCTGTCCGTAAGGAACGATTTTATCCAAATGTTCGAAGTGACACCTAACTGCTGCAACTTATAAAGTAGCCCTCCACGCCCCACCTTGTCGTATGCCTGCTTCAGATCGAAGAACACCGCAACGGTTTGATTCCTCGACTGGAGTTCCTTTGTAATCGTCTGAATTAGCCGGAGAGCCTGGTCCATCGGTTGGCGTCCCTTTCGGAACCCACCCTGAGTCATTGGAATGCATTTGGTATTTTCGAGGAACCAGTAGAGTCGTGCGTTCACTAGTCGTTCAGCTACCTTCCCCACACACGACGTGAGGGAAATTGGCCAGTAACTGGACGGGTGTTCGCCTGGTTTCCCCTCTTTGGGAATTGGGGTTATTGTGACCTTTTCCCATAGCTTCGGCAGCGTGCCTGTTGTCCAAGTTGTATTTATGAAACTCAATAGTTTCATTCGGCCTGTCCTTCCCAGATGTTTGAGCATTTCATTGTGAACTTTATCTGGTCCTGGTGCTTTGCCAGCTTGGCACTTGTTAAGTGCGGTTTGCAACTCTGTCATTGTGAAGGGGGCCGCGAAAACCTCTAGTTGAGGGCCCTTGCTTTGTCTCCTTGAGCCCTCTTTGCGTTTCGGTCGATTGTTCGGCTAAAGTCAGATCTGGCGCCTTTCTTGTTTACGTGGGCAAAGTGTTTGTTTAGCGCTCGTGCGCGCTTAACTTCACTAGCCCTTTGGCACTTTGGTGTCGTCAAAGGGTTGGAATTCTTTGTCTTCCCCGCGCCAGATAATGCATCTAAGAGCCGCCAAACTTTTCTTCCGTCTACGAGGTCGAGTTTCTCGCACGTATTTACCTATTTCGCCTTCTTCGCTTTGTCGACAGCGGCCCGGACTACAACCGTCAGTCTGTTGTTTGCCTTACGAGCTTCGGGTGTCTTCAGCCTAACGGCCTTTTTCCGTGCTTTTGCTCTTTGCTTCACAAATTCTGTCAGACTCTTGTCCCAGTAAGGTCTGAACTTCTGTTTCCCGTTTGTCCTTGGGATCGTTAGCCTCGCAACCCCAAGGATTGTGTCAATAAACCGCCCGTAGGTGGCATCCATGTTTCTCCTGCAACATCCAGCAGAGCGAGCTTGGTTTCGCTCTCGGCCTCGTACTTTCGCCAATCGGCCTCACGGAACTGCCAATGCATTCTTTCAAATCGAGGTTTGCCTGCACCAAGAACAAATTCGATCAGGATTGGGAGACGATCACTCCCAATTTCCTTTAAAACCTCCAGTCTATGCTTCGACTCTAGGTCAGCGGATATAAGCTTTAGATCTGGGCGGGACTCCGTGCTGTGTCCCGTGTGCAAGAGTGTCGGTTCACTGTCTGCGTTTTGCAGCCTAATGAGATTCGTATTAATACAGACATCCTCGATGTAGCGGCCTGACGCGTTCCGTTCGGCATAGCCCCAGTCAGGAGACTGTGCGTTAAAGTCTCCTCGTTCTTCCAAAAATGACATCTTCCCCAACTGGAAGTGCGATTGGATTTCTGGGCGTATTATAGACGTTCGTGATTGTAAAGCAAACATCGCCTTTGAAAACTCTCAAGGTGAGAGTATCAGTGTTGCTGTAACACTTAACTTCGAGCAGCTCCATCGTTAAATCATTCCGGACCGCTGTGGCAAGACCTCGACATCGCCGGTCACATTGCAATGGTATAGCGAGTAACCAGTGATATGGAACGGCTTCTTCATAAGGAGCGTTTCTTGGAACAGTGCTACATCCACTTTTCGTTCGTGGAGTATTTTGGTTACTTCGTGTGCCTTTTGCCTTATGCCACAGACATTCAACTGTAAAACTACCAGGGCTTGTTCAGGATGGCCCTTCACACCCATACAAGGACGGCCAGTCACCGATTTTCCACTTGGACATGGCCTGTCGTTCGGCACCATGCCTCTACGAGGGGAGGTAGCCAACCGACCCGACGTACCACCATCCACCGAGAAGGGGTTTAGAAGGTCCATTCCGGGACCTGCTTTTTTCGATATATGAACCATAGAATAGAGAGGGGGTAGGCAGAAATCTTCAACCCATTGAGGACGGTCCGTGTGCGTTCCGCCCCTTGCCCAGAGGGTCTTCCTGTCTTCGGCGTTCCTAGCCGGGCACTGTTGGATATGGGCCTGCTCCCACACCCAGCACCGGGCCTCTCGATGAGGCCATGCCCATCCCTCCAGTTGTCCGGAGGGTTCCACACTATCAAATTTGATTAATAGTTATTTACTTATTAGTTTGATTAATTAAATTTAATCTGATATTGTATCTATAGAGGAATGTTGTCGTTATGTTGACAAGAGCGTGGAGACTTTAACACAAAGTGTTAACATTCTGACTCCAGGTCGATCTAAGAAGTCGAAAAGATATAAAGTGACATTTTCTATTTTAGGGCCGTCCATAAAGTACGACCATTTTAACTCCCCCCACTCCCTGTCACAAACTGTCACAAATCTCAGACACCTCCAAGTTGACTTTAAAAAATCTAATTTTGTGTCATGTTATTTGTATAAAAGTTTGTCTTCGGGAACAAACACGCTTATTACATGCTATACCCAAGAGTAAAATACAAAATTATTTATATATATAAAGCTCAGTTGGTGTTTGTATGTTAATTTGTACCAAATCTATGTTCCGAATTCACGGAAAAAACAAATAACTGACAGGGACCAAATTTTTCTGTCTGGTTCATTTTAACAAGCAGATGGTTGTAGTTTTAGTATATTAATTTTTTTGTAATAGCCCCCTTTGCCTGAAAGCCGCAAATATAAAAAAAAGAAGATAATATAGAGACAAGAAAAAAAAGTAATAAAAACTCGAATGAGTATTTAAAAGCAATTTCCAAAAAAGAATTTCCGACTTTTTTTTTATTCAAGGGGAATTATTCTAGCAGTGGCGTAGCTAGAACTTTTGCCGCCCGGGGCGGTCTCCAATTTGCCGCCCTTTTTAGGGGCCGTCCATAAATGACGTCATGCACTTGGGGGGGGGGAGTCACACATTTGTAACGATGTGTGACGACGGGGGGGGGGATGTTTAAGAAATGTGACTATGTGACGTCACATCAAAACGCGCAACTTTAAATAAAATTTCAACTTAAATATTCGATTACTGACACTTTATTTAATGACGTTTATGTAAAACGCGTGTTACGATATAAGAATGCAACGTTACACTAAAAACATCTTAAATGGCAAAAAAATAAATTTGATACATGCTCATTTTCAAACAGAAAATACGGCTTTAATGTCAAAGCTTTGTGACGTCTTATTGAAGAAGGGGTCTAAGTTTTTGTGACGACGTGTAACGAGGGGGGTGGAGGGGTGAATAATTGGCCAAAATAACGTGACGTCAGTTATGGACGGCCACTTAATTGGTTATATTATGGCTTTTATAAATTAATAAACATGAATAAATAATTGTAATTGAAACGAAGTAAAGGTGGGGAACATGTTTATCATCGCATGCCATATTTATGTAAGCAGTTATAAAAGAGGCCACATAAGATTATATACCAATAAATACACATTTATAAAAATACAAGATACTTTTTGTAAAGGCCACAAGAAAGTTACTGAGGTCGCAGATCTTTTCCACACTGAGACAAAACATATTCCATCTCTTAACAAATTTTTAGGCTGATATAACAGCATTTTCGATTAGAACATCTCTTTGTTCTCTGCAATGGTTTTGCATTAATTTTAAAAAATGACTGGTTCCCAGTCTTTGATAAAAGAGAAAAGAAAAAGATTGCATTGAATTGAGTAAAATTCCAGCATCTGATATCGCTTTACTAGTTACTTCTTCAGGTGTCAGTTTTTCCAAGACGCTTGAAATTTTAAAGTATGTCTTTTTCTAAATTATTACGCTTATTGTGGTGTTTATTAACAGAGAAATTTGAATATTTACATATTCTTGTCTTAAATCTTAATAATTTTCCATAACATAGACGGATTCAAATTATTTACACATTACTTTAATTGGATAGTCGTAACATGCTTAATGGATAACTTTATTTTAATGAAAAACACAAACTATTTGAGGCTACTTTAATGCAATAAAAACAAAATAAATAATTTTTTTAATAACTTACCTTAAATAATTTTCTGAAAACGTTAACAGTAATATAAATTACTATTTGCAAGTTAAACACAATATTTGAACCACCATGCCTTGTTGTTCGCGCATCATTCTGCGAATGTCAAAATTCCACGTAAAAGAATGTCAAAATTCCACGTAAAAATTGTCGTGGCGATATTCATTGCACATGTTATTTGACCTAGCGGTGATGTGTTGTTTTTTTTTGGGTAGTTTTCTTATACAAGCGTCATCTGTGACTTATACCGCTTAGTTTTCCAAACAAATGAATACCTATTTGGAGTGATTAAAAATTTTTGAACTGTTTTGCGTTAGTTATAATATCCACTATGTAATCAAACACATTTTGTGCGAATCCGTTAATTAAGACTCAAAATTACGAATATTTTTGTTTCACCTTGGTTCCCCCCCCCCTTTTTCAAAAGAAAAAGTGCGGTTTTCGGAAAAGATTGTACTTTTCAAATGCCCACAAATGCCGCCCCCAAATGAGTGCCACCCGGGGCAGACCGCCCCCACCACCCCCTAGCTACGCCACAGTCTAGATTACATTAAAAAGTTATTTCAAATCAATAATTTGAAAATAAACAAAATATTGCTAGATTCTATATACACATTGCTTTTAAAATTACGGGAGTAGAACGAAAAGAGATTTTAAAAAAATTCTTACGCCAACATTGCTCTAAATATCATTAGCTATTGTTTGGCGTTTGTTTCAAACCGATAGCTGTCATGGTTGCCGAGAAATTGACAAAATACTGATATCTTTTCTGCTTTTTTTATTTTCCTGGAAATTCAGTTTACCTCTTGGGAAATTTTTTGGCCCGTGTACATCCTTAGGACCTCCTTAACATATTTGCAAAAGACCCGAATCCTCTATCTGGTATGGTTTAAGAGGAATTGCATAATCAAGCTCGAACAGACAGGTCAGACATTTCAAATATATAAACGCAATTGTTCCCGTGGCAAATTGCGTTAAAAAACTCATTTGAACAACTTTAGGCGGACGTTCAAAAATATTTATTTTGGTGCAGTAATTGTTTTTTCATGATTTTAGTTTGAGCGGTGTGTTTTCAAAAAAACTATTATTGTCAAATTAAGGTGCTCAAATTTTCGTGTACGCATTTTAAATTTAGCTGTCTCATTACACGTTTTTATTTAAGTCACACTGTTTGTATGTTGTATCCATCCATCCATCCATCCTTCCTTCAAATCTTGTAAGTGGTAAAATTAAACCACTTCTGATGGTCCTAGAGATCTCAAATTTTTAAAAAAATAATAGGTTATATAAATATAATAACGTAGGCTGGATAGCGAAGTCAATAGTGCGCTCGCCTTACAAGCTGAGAGGCGTGGGTTCTAGCCTACGTTAAAGCCACAATAAAAGTGTTGATGAATCACTATTGCTAAAACGTCCTCCGCTGACCTGGAGAGGAGATTGGCGTGCCAAGGTCTACCAAGCCCCGAGAAAGCTCTAATGGAAACATTAGAACCCCCTACGACCACGAGGTTATCGGACACGCCGCAGACTTGCTCATGGAGAGTTCTTTTACCCCTTTAATGCACTTTTTTAGGGTACCTACGGGACCGACCTTTTTCAAAAGCCTAACTAACTTGTCCTTGTTTGATCAATACGAAATATTAAACTTTCTGAAATGCACACAAAGTATTTTATAATATGGGTTGTAGAGCGCCTATGGCGCCCCCTTTGTTTTTTATTGTTATAATTAACCATCATCAAATACTCTTTTTACATTGTTCCCTTTTTACAAAATTAAAATATCAGCGAAAACAATGACGTCATATTTTTTTTTACAGCGCATATTTAATTTGCATACCTTTTGATGCATTGGTGCAGTAAGTTGGTGCGCTGCTTTCTAAAATTAGTATCTGTTGCACATGCAGCTTTTTGTTGCCTCGCAGGGTCCGACACGAAAATAATTATATATATAGATTCTTGGAACATGTATTTTTAAAAATTAAAATGTTGATAAATATATCTTTATAAATAATGTTTCTACTTATCTCAAATTTTGACTTAATACGGAGAGAAGTTAAATTAATGAAGTTAACACATCAGTCCATAAGTTAAATAAGTTTTGTGAACAAAGGTAAAGAATTTAAATTAGTCGTAATTAGGGCTGCGGAAATTAAAGATTAATTTCTCGATTAATCGTTAAAAAAATTAACGATAAAATTATTTTTTAACGATTAATCGACACATCACTTACAAATTATTTGAAGTAAAAAAAAAGAATATAAAAAAAAATAGCGCCGATAAATAATAAATTTCCTGACGATTACACGAACACTTTGGTTGTAAAGCATTGACTTACGGGAATGTTCAAAATGTTGACAGAGTTTGCCTCCATGGTTCTAACACTTCGCCAAGTTATAAAACCAAATGAAAAGCGTATTAAGCTAATCACAGTAATGGAGTGTGACTCAGAGACAGAAAATGACGACAGCTCTTCTGATAAAATACTGCGTTACAAGATGGAGATGAAAGCTCCTAAATCCATTAACCCTCTAGAATGGTGGAAACTTAATGAATACCGATATCCAATAATGTCATTCCTTGCCAAGACCGTTTTATGCATAGCAGTTACCTCAGTTCCATGTGAATGATTGTTATGCTCGGCTAGTTATATTGTCAATTACACCCGCTTATCACTTGAACCAAATAATGTCAACACAGTTGTCTTTTTGCGTAGTTTGTTAAAAGATGAAATATAAAGGAGAAATTCCATTGTTATTTAGATTTTCAACAAGAACGTTTAATACCTTATCTGTTACAGACGCTCCTTCTATACAGAAGATTATTGCGTCCTTATAAGTGTTACTTATGACAACATAAATTTTAATTTTTGTTTTTAATGGAATTTAACGATTAATTAATCGTTAATTTTTCAAAAGTTAACGATTAAATCTAAATTAATCGTTGACAGCCCAAGTCGTAATATAAATGTAAAAACAAATGTCATGATAATTAGACAAATTCAGATTTTTAAAAATGCTAACGTTATTATAAAATTGGTAATTATATTTAAAAAATGATTTTTCAATAAAATTGATTTATTTACATGATTCAATAAACAAGACAAATTACTCCGAATAACGACAATATCATCCAAGTTCTAGCGGTATGACACCTTAATGAAATCCAATATAAAAGTGAGGAGATTTCTCTCACAGTTGAAATGTGATAAGCAATGTAGTATGATAATGCAATTAAATTTCCTCCGAACAAGGAGAATATAAAACGACAATCGTGCTGTTCAGGAAAATAATTGGCCATAAATTAAAAAAATTAGGTTTTTTTTCCTTGTTAAAGCCTCCTAATTATTACAAGATTATAAATCAAATTTTAATTTAAGGTAGCGTAAACATCTTTTTAAGTGAATATTTAGTTCAGATGATTATTTGTAATAGTTTTAAACATTTCCTTTAAACTGAATATTTATACCAAGTCATTAATTTTAAAACAAAATGTTTTGTGCGCAATATTTCTGTTTACAGTCTTCGTAAAAATGTTTTATAAAATGTCAAAATTCAGAAATTAAAATAACACTGAACATATTTGTAAAATGTCAGTTCTATCGGGAAAATTAAAAAAACCCAGTAAAATTATAAGTTTTTTTTAATCATGTAAGCGAATGCGTCAATAAATAATTTATAATTAGTTAAATTACTGTGAAAGGAATTCACAAACATGACGTGTAAGAAGTGGCTAAGAAACATTATATTTGAGCAACCCAAGCCATAATATGACTTCTTGAAAATAAAAGGATTTAGAGTTAGCAAGCGATTAGTGAGGTTTTTAATGCTTATAACTTTGCTTGTTTTAAGAAATTTAAAAAAAATTATCCTGAAAAGAATGGAAGCCGAATGGAGCGAGATCACTATGCATCTGTGCTTTTCCGTCGAAACCATATTATCTTTAAAAAAATCTATAACCAATTCACAATAGCAAATGAAATAGCTTCGAATTCGGTGAAATAAAGATGCTTTTTTTCTACGTTTCCTTTTCCATTTTGCAAGTGTATGAGTCACACGAGCTTACACTAGCTCAGCTTACACGCTTTTTAGGCGTTTGGCTAAACTGATGAGGGTTTACAAATGACGAGTAAGAAAATTAGTGAATTGAATTAGTTAAGCCTGAGAAGCGCCCGCCAACGTTTTAGTCATATTACATCATAGTACTTGAGCATATAAGTTTGAAATTTTTATCAATCCAGAAAAAGATTTTTCCTTCACAATTCTGTGAAAAATAAATGTATTTTCTTCTTTTTAGTCCGCTTATAAAAACTTTGGTTTTTAAAAATCTTTTTTTTTACTTCTATTTATTTTAACAGCATTATTGAATTAGCCGGAAAAAAAAATTCTTATTTGCTAAAATTATTCTTAGTTGCCAAAAGATATTTTCAACTAATAAAATTTATGGATGTTTACCCACAAGGTCATACAAACATTAAAAGATTTGTCTTCTAATGAACATAGTAGTAAAATTTACGACCAAGATAACTGCCCAAAGGAATTTTTAGTTACAGGAATATTTCATGTCCTAAGACATGTATTTTACAGGTGTGGTCAAAAAAAGATTGGCTTTTTAATGACTTAGGACATTCATTTCAATCCTGCGATTGATAAATTGTATAAATAAAGAGTTGATACATCAAAGAGCAGATATGGACACATACAGTATTTTTTTTTAAAACATTCTTTAACTAAAATGTTGATAATAAAAAGGAAGGTAAGTTATATATATATATATATATATATATATCATAATCATACGTCCTGAGACAGTTGAGATCATTTGCGGAGCGCATGGACACATCAACAGTCAATGATCTCCAGCTTTGCCTATTTTGTGCAGCAGCCAGTAGTTCATTCAACCTGAGCCCCGTTCAATCTATTATGTTGTCAATCCAACATTTACGCTGTCGCTGGCCCCCTGCTACATTGCGTTGAAGGATTAATTTTGTCAGGCTATTATTTCGCAACACATGACCGAACAATGTCAGCTTGCGTCTCTTAGTGGTCGTTATAATGGTGTCTTGACGGCCCACAATCGAGGTTATTCTGTCCCAGACATACTCATTGGTCTTATGCTGTAGGCAGTAGCGTCACTAGGGGGGCGAGGGGGGCGGGCCGCCCCGGGTGACACCCATCAGGGGGGTGACACCCAAGCCTAAAATTTTACTGTGTCCTATTTTATGTCAGAAAAAAAATGAAAACAAATTTTTTTCATCTAGAAAGAAATTAAGAAATACAAAGAAATACGTTAAACGCGAAAACTTTTTATTAAAAAATATCAGTTAACTTGCAATAATAAAACAGTCCCAACACACAAACAACATTAAAACAAATTAGGAAAAAAAAAGAAAAGAAACGTCGCAGCTGAGAGATCTTTAAAAAAGGCTGGACATGAAAGAGGCAGTGTCTTATGTTTTAAAAGATATAAAGCTATTTGGGCTTGGACACACCGACAGCATGGACGAATCCCACCTCACGACTCTACCCACCAGTCAGGTGTGGGATGTGGGGATAAGATTTTTATCAAAAAAAATAATATCAAAAGATGGGTTTTCTTTGTTGATGTTTTTTCTAGACGAAAATGAATTCAATGTATTTAGTTAATATTTTGTTATATATATTATGTTTATTAAAGGCGTGATATGCATGTTTATATACAGGTAGTCCCCCGGTTACGACGGTCACATCCCGACTTACGCTGTTTCGTTGTTACGAACGCTCCCCCATAAAGAATAATATTACGCGTTATTCCGTATTTTAAAAAAAAATTTTATTTTCCATGTGGTAACGAATTGCTTTTCTCTAGTTGAAATAAAAAATGTATTGAAAAATATGTAATATTATTATTATTATTATTTGAACCTACAACTTTCGTTTATGAATTTTTCTCATGGTGAAGTTTTCAATCAAGTCAGTAAAGCTAAGAAAGCTTACAAGTAAGTTCCTTTTCAATGCTCATTAGAGAGAGCATATTCAGTCTTTGTTGTCCCATGCAAATTCTAACTCATTTTATATTCTTGTCAACTTTGAAAAGGATGGCTCTCAGTTGCAGTTTGGTGTCATCATTGAGAGATAGATGAGAAGTGCGATGTGTACATTTGTAAAGAGCTGTGTGAAATTTAGCTCATTCAAAAGCAGCATAATGTTTTAGCTCTGTGCACGTGTTTTGAGTTTGGCATTGAGGTACTTCCTTTTCCTTACCCTGAGCCTGGACAATAACTTTTTTAAAGAGTTTTGAAAATTGGACTAATTCTGAAGGTAAGCAGTCTTAGAAATCACTTGAACATTCTTCTATTATCTTGGCTGCTGCCCATCGGTTGGCGAAATTGCTGAGCTCAGATAGGTTTGTAAGAAAGCCAAATTTCTCATGGATGTTTTTATATGGGCCTAACCGATGTTGTAGGGCTCAAGAAAGTTTGTCAATGATTACCAGAAATATCTCAACCTTGAAACGTTTTGTCTCGTGGAGAATACTGTTTTGGTGATGTCCCTTTACCAATCTGACGTCCTTTTTTTTGTCTCTTTTTTGTTGTTGATAACATTGAAGATTGTTCATACTCTTTTTTTTACCCGGACTTATCGTTTCATGTCTTCATAGGAATCAAATTAAGAATGCTGTCTTTTAACAAACTCAATGAGAGACTTCCTTTCTAAAATTGTTTCCCGAATTTCAAGTAAAATAGCGACTTCCAGTTGTTCAAGTTCCTTTAGAAATCCTTCTGCTTCAAGTAGACAGTCACGTGGCTGATTTTCGTTTGTTGCTAATTCTTCCAGTGCTGCATGCGATATACGCATGGGTATAAGTTATTAACAGACCTTACTGCATCATGTCAGACTGACCATCTTGTGTCACACAAGGCTTTGTTAACATGTATCAATTTCATGTGTTTTTAAAGTACCTGTCAACGATGAGTAGATGCAACAAGCCGGGTATAAAGATTTTGCAGAAGACAAAAAATCTGACTGCATCAGGACAACCTGCTGCACTTTTCCTAACCAAATTAAGGGAATGAGCTGTGCACGGCACATAATGAGCAACACTGCACTTCTCACGAAGAATAGCCTAGTTTCCGTTATACTTCCTACTCATATTGCAGCATTGCCGTATGAATGTCCAAGGCATTTTCAGGGATTCGTACAAAACATTTGCCTGCATCTTTATTATACACTATATATAATAAGTTTGGAGTACCTTAAATTATTGGTGGCCCCTGGGCGTTTAGCCCGTTCAGCACCCCCCTTTTAATCCGTAATAGGATGTGGGGTTCGCGCATCGGTGACGATGAGTGACGAGGGGTGGGGTTAAAAAATGGTACGTCACATAAAAAAAGCGCAACTTTAAATAAAAGTTCCACTTAAATATTTGATTGTTTACCGTTTATTTAATGACGTTTTCGATGGCTTCACGCGTGTTACGACATCAGAGTGCAGACTTACCCTTAATACATATTTAAATGACAAAACATAATTTTCAACATGATCATTTTTATTTAGAAAATACAGCTGGGGGGGGGTGTCTAAGCTTTGTGACGCAAAACATGAAAAAGGGGGTGGGGGTATAAGCATGACGCTGGGGGAGGGTGGGGTAAAAATTGGTATCCTCGCGTGACGTCATTTATGGACGGCCCATTCAGTCGTGAAGGGGTGACACCATGAGCTACCGCCCCGGGTGACACCAACCCTAGTGACGCCTCTGGCTGTAGGGCTAATGTTTTTGCTGTTCCATATTTTTTAAAATTAATTTCGTCATTGCTGCCTTTGCCTACCCAATTCTAGCTCGAATTTCAAATATCCATGTAACATATTTAATAATAATGACTCCTATGTGTTTAAAGTTCTGAAACTCTTCCAACTTTTGTTGCTTCATTAAGATGTCTGGCATACTGGCAACTGAGGTGTTAACCGATATTTAGCTTTTCTCTGAATTAATTTCCATTCCACGTGCCGCTGATTTTTCTGCACGTTTTTCAGTGACCTCCTGCAGTTGTTTACTTTGTCAAGATAAAACTGAAGACACGAATTTCTTTTTCCGCTTTTTATCTTCAGTTTCAGCATAGTCTAGTTAGGTCAAGATTATGGTCACTTCCTATATATGCACCAGGAAAAGATATTGTTTGCGATTTTTTAAAAAATAGATATTTTTAAAAATCAAGTATCAAATTAATAACATTCTTGTGCCGATGCATTTAAAAAAACGCCTCCACTCAAGAATGTAATTAATTTAATTCTTGATTAAGCCACCAGGTGAATGCCAGGGCATGGTTATTGATTGCTTTTGTGGGTGCAGGGTATTTGCGAGGGTCAAGCAATGACTTTGGTCAAATTCGAGTAATCTCGTCCTTCTATCATTGGTTTAACCCCAACCAAATTTTTCAATTGTACGCGACAGATATTGGTTCGCTTTAGGTCCAACCTTCCAATTCTAGTCGCCGTTATTATTAGAATCTCCTTTCTTGGTGTTTTCTTGATGACTAGTTCTATTTCATGGTAGAATTGTTCCAAATCGTCATCTTCGTGGTCGTAGGTTGGAGCGTACACTTGCATGATGGTGAAAGTATGGGGTCTGGCACATATTCTTATGCTTATCAGTCGAGTGTCAGAAAATAGCGTAGCACTTGCAGCTTCATTGGCTTTTCTTACAGAAACTTATTGTAAAAAGATAGATTAAAAATCTGTAATTACTTAGGACACGCAACTATCATGCGTTAATTGTATCACACAATATATGAATGTGAAGACATGTCTACAGGTGCATTCTCACAGAGAATCTTATCTTCTGATCTATACAGACGCTCCTTCTATGCAGAAGATAGTTGCGTCCACAGACCATGACAGATGATCTGTTGGCAAGTGATGCAGCGTTCACAGGCCACGGCTTTGTGGGCTTTGTGGGTTCCACGCATTACCCAGCCGCCTAACTACATGTAGTGTTAGGTACCCATTCGGAGCGGGGTGACTCAGGGACGCCCTAGGCCCCGGGAACAAACCCTTGCCTTCACACGGATTCGAACCCGTGACCATCGGTACGACAGTCCAGTGCGCTGCCACTCGACCACCGCGTCCCCAAGACCAACACCAATGGACATCTTCAAGAACTTTTTAAAATATTTTTTTTAGATATTAACATTTTGTAGCTTCTATTTTCATTATTGTACATTTATATGAACTTTTAAAAATATTTTAGCCAAGATACGCTTTAACGAGACAGCAAACATACACAAATCTCACGGATATATAATAATTAAAACAAGATATTTTATCTTCCGAGACAGTAATATTGAAGTTTTCTTTGAATTCACCCAGATCCGATGGATGTGAAGTATGTCCATCATAATTGACAAGGACCACTCTTATAAAATTTGTCCTGTGCTTAGGCAGCCACGTGTGTCCTTTGGTGGCTTATTAGCCATATTCTTGCACGAAACATGTCGGAAAAGTGATGATTGGGATAATCCCTTCCTGTCCTGATGTCTGGAGTTGGCAGACTGTTGTCTGCCTCATAGACTGTTGCACCGTTTCGTATCATTAATTGCCAGGGCGCTCGGTCACTGGCTTCTGCCTCCCAAGCGTCATCATGTCCAATGTTGACCCTTCAGTGTGGTTTTAAGAATGTTTGTGACTCCGGGTGCTCTATGTCCATCAGTAGGCTCACCATGGAAAAGCCTCTTTTAGAGACTATATTCCGGCATGCTCACCACATGCCCCACCAGGGTAGTTCACACTGCATGAGGTTTGTTTAAATACTGGGTAGCCCAGCCCTGACTAATACTTCAATGTCTTGAACTTTTTGGTGTTGAGAATTTTTCTCAGGCTTTTGGTGTGAAAGTTGATCATCAACATCGCAAGGCTTTGGTATTCGGTCCATGTTTCGCATTCGTATATTAAAGTGGGGAACTCTGTATACTTTTAGGTTGGTTTGGGTGCTGATTCTCCTGTTCCTTACACTGTCATACAGTGTGCTAAATGCTTCACTGGCGATACCCATTGTTCAATTCTCCATTGCTCTCCCTGAAGTCCTCAGTAAGCATTGCTGAGAACATGAGACTAAACAGTATTGGGGCTACCTTCCTTTACACAAATAAAATAACAAGGAAGGGCTCAGAGGTCTATCAGTTGTCCTGGACCCGAGCCTGCATTCCATCATGGAACTGCCTTAAAATGGCTATAAATTTTTTATGGGCAGACGTACTTGGCCATAATCCTCCACATACCTTTTCTACTAACTGTATAAAACGCAGTTGTCAGGTCGATGTATATGGAGAAAATATCAAATTCTATTCTTAGCACTTTTCTTGAAGCTGCCTTGCTAAAATAACGATGTCGCATAGGCTTTCAGGTTGTAGTCCCTGGTCAAGATCTGCATTTAAGTGATTAAGGAGGATCCTGGCAAGTATTGTTCCTGCATTAGATATTATTGATATTCCATGAGGGTGATACTCACAGGCTTGACTGTCCCCTTTTCGTTTGTACAGGTGAACTATATAACCTTCTTTGAAATTTGATGTTTGTGTCACTATTGTAAACAGTGTGAATAATTAATATTAGTGAATCTTTAAAAAAAAGTTTGGGAATTTATCTATTTTATCTATTTTATCTATTTTATCTATTTTATCTATTTTATCTATTTTATCTATTTTATCTATTTTATCTATTTTATCTATTTTATCTATTTTATCTATTTTATCTATTTTATCTATTTTATCTATTTTATCTATTTTATCTATTTTATCTATTTTATATATTTTATCTATTTTCCTGTAGATCGAGTCCCGTACAGTCGACGCATATTCTATTA
Source organism: Ampullaceana balthica (assembly GCA_944989445.1). NCBI lineage: Eukaryota > Metazoa > Mollusca > Gastropoda > Lymnaeidae > Ampullaceana > Ampullaceana balthica. Next base: position 692,909 of record CALYLW010000195.1, on the reverse strand, counting down.
TAGGTCTGACCAGGTTAATGTTGCACTTTCGTTTAATGCTCTTATTACATTTGCAAAAGTTTCTTCTTATTAAGCCTACAGTTCTTGTTTTTTGTGTGGATTATTTAATTACTTCATGACGTCCTTAAACATGTGGATTTTGGATAATTTTTTTCATTTAGTATTACTCCTGAGAAATTTTCAGAATTAACTTAAATTTACTATTTCCCATGAATGAAATAGCTTGTATTTCTTTTGTATTCCTTTGGTTAAATTATTTTGGGATACTGCTGTAAAGAATGTATTTTTATCTTTTGAGGCTATAGGCAAACTTAGTTACAAATTAGAGAAACAATGTAATATTTTATCACTGGAAATGCTAAATAGGCAATTAATGCATACACCACAACGTCCTTACAGTTATTTAAGTAATAGTGTATTTCAATGTATTAGATCGTAACGACATTTTTCGTGATCCGACAATTTTTTAAGGACTGTGCTAGATATTTTCAGGCGGTTATCATTAAATGTGATAGGACAGTGTTTTAACAAAAAATTCAACAGATATTATTTATATTAAACAAAAGATTATGTACACACTAGCAACAAAGCCCGTCAAAGGACGGGAATAAGTGTAGGGTGACCTGTAAAGTTCATGGTAGGACATCACAACATCCACATCAACTGATTCCAAAATAAAACTGTAACGTCACCAGTAGTCGTTTCAACCAGATACTTTTTCCAGAGACCCTACCCCCCCCCCGGTCACGTGTGAATCACGAGTTGGATGACGGAGAGGTCACGTGAGTGAAAGTGCGGGAAGAAAGGGAAAAGGAGGTTGGATAGGGTTATTCAAGATGGCTAGAATGTAGTGATGATGTTTCCAGGAAAAGTAACCTCAATTTGATATTCGTGTACATAGTGTTCATATTAAAGTTATTTTGTTGACATTAGTATTTCAAGGATTTATTGTACGAAAGTTTGTGATAAGTGAGAACGCCTACAATACAACATATATATAAAAGCAAACCATTTACACCCCCCACACCGCGGTCTGTCCAGAGACCCTACCCCCCACACCGCGGTCTGTCCAGAGACACTACCTCGCCACCACTGTGGTTTGTCGAGAGACTCTCCGTCTCGACCGGCCATACATGTGTAATACGTCAAAAATACAATGCATCTAATATAATAAAAGCTCAAGTCATTCCGTAACGCTGAGGGACATAGTACAACAGTCCATAGCAGTTAAAAAAGAAAGGTATCATTTTGGTTTCGAAATATTATATGACGTCAATTACCCAAACAATTATAAAATACTTTGTGTACATTTCAGGAAGTTTAATATTTCGTATTTATCAAACAAGGATAAGTTACTTGGGCTTTTGAAAAAAGTGGGCGCCGTAGGCGCTTACAAACCCTAGTTATAGTTATAATAAATAACCCGTAAACACAAAGTTTTTGACTATAAATCCCAACGCGCACCACTCAAAATAAAGTCTTGGAAAAATTGCTGAACCAAAAATAACTAGTTTTGAACGTCCGCGTAAATTTGTTCAATATGTAAATCATTATTTTTTAAAATTGTTCTCAGCTAGTGATTGGCTGTAGGAGTCGGTAGGAGTTTTTGGGACCAATCGCTATCGATGACCGGACAGAAAATTGTCTTTTATTTTTATAGATAGCTTCTGCTAATGAGAGAAAAAAGATAAGCTAAAACCCGTAGCAAATCGTTTTAACATGAAAGATATTTTGAATAAAACTGTTTTAGTTATTTTCAGTGTTCGCAACTTCATCAACAAAGAAAGTTAGCATGTGGTAAATGGAATTCGTGCACAATTTTTAAACATTTAAAATTAATTTTAAATTTGCTTATAATTTTCAGGATACACACAATGAAATACGCAAAAACATTTTCATTTTGAAATAAGCACTTACTCAGCTCAATGATAACAATTGTCATCTTAACATGTACCATACTAAACTAAAGGTATATTCTGGTGGCTGGAGATTATTCACTTATAACTTTAGCAAACACCCAAGTAACCTGCTCTATCTCCTAATCGATGTCATACAGCATTGTCTGAGTGTAGGACTCACTCGCCACCCAAACCTACCCGACTGTGTCTAGCACGGGGCACGAAGACAACAATTGCACTACTGTCTCAGTAGGACTCACTCGCCGCCCTAACCTACCTGACTGTGTCTAGCACGGGGCACAAAGAAAACAATTGCACTACTGTCTTAGATGGACTCACTCGAGGCCCTAACCTACCCGACCATGTCTAGTTCGGGGCACGAAGACAACAATTGCACTACTGTCTCAGAGGTTAGGCTGCAATTCCGGCAATTTGAAATTATATGTTGTGAGTTGGTCTGTTTAAGTATGAGTTGGTTGGACAATGCTCGATTATCATTTGAGTAGCCAAACACTGATTTTTGTGGCTCAATTTTCACCATCGGCTTTTTCGACTAGGTCGTCTTCTTGTGGGCTTATTACTGATAAAAAAATCCTAATGTGGTCGGCCAGCTAGATGTTTTCAGCGATACAAGTAAACGGGATGTCTGGTTAGGGTGGGCCGTGACGGTTTTCACCAGGTGGACTGCTTTTCATTATCATCGACATACGCGTGGCTTGGGAACCACTGTTTTGTCTCTTTGCCTCGAAGTCTTTCAGGGTTATCCTCACATCATCTAGGACGACGTCAATTAAGTTGGTGTCATGTTTTTCTTGTTTTAGGACCTGTAGGGCATATACCGAGTTCGAGTACACATGTCAACTCCTAAAAGTTTCGAGTCCCAGCAGTGTATTATGCACACTTTTGAGGGGCCTGTGAAATGTTTAAATCCACATGGTTGTTTGATGCCATTGTCCCACAGATTTCTTAAATATCCAAATTTGGTAGCCCACTAATTGGGGGTAGTATGAGCGCACCATAGCCTGCAATTTCTTTTAAAATGTTTACAGATCTATCCCTGTACACTTGTACATTGTTTTCCCTAAACACTTTTATCATCTACTAGCAACAAGCCTGTAAAGGACGGGAATAAGTGTAGGGTGACCTTAGAAGTTCAAGTAGGACATCACTACATTACCTACCTCGGTCTGTCCAGAGACCCTACCCCCCCACAACGCGGTCTGTCAAGATACCCTACCTCCCCCGACACTGCGGTTTTTACAGAGACCTTACCTCCCCCCCACACACCACGGTCTGTCCAGAGTTATAATAAATAACCCGTAAATACAAAGTTTTTTAAATTACAAATCTCAACGCGCACCGCGCAAAATAAACTCTTGGAAAAAAAACTAGACCACAAATAACTCGTTTTGAACGTCGCTCAATATGTAAATGAGGCTCAATTTTTCTCCGCCCTTGATTGGCTGTGGGAGTCTGTAGGAGTTTGATGGACCAACCGCTATCGATGACCGCGCAGAACATTGCCTTTTATTATGTAGGATTATTATATATGATTATTATATTATATTATAAACCATTAACGAGTGATATATGTGCAAAGTCAGTCGGTTATTAAATTAGTATATTATTAATATCTCTATCGATTCTATACTTCATCTAATTTTTGAAACCTTTAGAATTTTTTTTTGTATGCTTAAGAAGGCTTTTATGCTCGTTTAGACACGCCTTTTTCATCAAGGAATACTCATGCGGGTTTTAAATTTTTTTTCTTCTTCATTTCTAGCCAGTTTGTTTTCTTTTCCAATTATTATTGCGTGTTTCCAAATGATATATTAAAATGTGAAAACAATTTCAGTTATATTAACATTATTCTAACATCATGAGTTTTTATTAAATGAGACAAAATATTTTTCATGAAAAAAACTTATTTGTTATTTTAGTTAAAAAAAAATTATTTAAAAAAAAATATATATATTTTATTAAAACCAACGCAGTTTCTAATGATGAAAATACGTGACGTACATTAAAACCTTTTGAAGCCATTTAAATATCAGAAAATAAAAAGTTTAGAGGAGATCTTTTTAAAATTTAATGAATATTGTAGATGAAAGAAAAAGCAACGATTTAAAACGATAAAAACACTTGATCATACTATTAATGTACAAGAACATTATAACAAATGACTTGACGAATATTCTTTAAGTCAGTTAAAGTTTGACTAGATCTGATGGCGATTGTTGGTTGAATAATGCTAACATCAAACATTTATGACTTCGTAGGGATATATATTGAAATAGAGAGAGAGAGAGAGAGAGAGAGAGAGAAATCTAAAAACAGAGAAAAAAGAGACAGTGAGAAAGAGTTTGAGACAACAAGTGATACAGAGAGATGTAAAATAAAAAAAATGTTTGCATTGTTATTTTAAAGAACACGCAAAGAAACCAAATAACTACCCAGGAAACATACGAGCCACGTGACACTATTGTCAAATTTTCCCCTCCTTTTCAGAATAAACTAGTAATTTTTTCTTTTGGAAGCAAACAGTTTGAAAAGTTTGTGCACGATTAGTTCCTGAGTATGTGTTACTAATTGACTTGTGGTAATATGATTTCGCTGTGTTATTATCACTGGCTAGACATGTCGGTTTATTTTGTTTATCACATTTTTCGTTGTATTAAGCTTTTATTACTTGTGGAATCACACTCAGCTTCGTTTTTGTGTTGTTATCTTGATTTGAAAATTCCCAATCCACTAAATCAACTATAAACGTCAGAGAAAAAATACTTTTGTTCAAATGTATCGAAAATATTTGTTTTGGAGGTAGCCATTCGTCAAGCATCTGAAGTCTCATAAGATGTTTTAAATAACAATACATTAAATGTGGTAAGTGTGAGAACTGATGTAACCCAAAAACTGGTTGCTTAAGTGGGAAAGCGAAATTATAAGAAAATAGTCTGTTACATTTCTCGTCTCTTAACACAAACCCCAGTTCCTTGTTAGAGATTTTGAAGGTCCAATTACATGTGTCGTTCCTTAGTTTCTGAGAACCCTTGCAAACTGATGTAACCCAAGGATGATACTTGTTTTTATTGACATAAACATACTTCATTGTCAATATTTGTTTCGAAATGGATAACAAGATAAAATCCTTATTTTCAATTGTAGGCTTAGAAGTTTTAATCAAGCCATCGACAGATGAAATAGGTCCGCAACCATACAGAGATTTAAAATGTTTATAAGCAAAATATCTGTTTTGATATTTTGAATAAAAGTTAAAACACATTACGTATGACAAAAATGATAGAAATTTTTCCTCACGAAGATTTATGTTTTCTTTTCCAATAGCTGATTGAGAGTCCTCAAGTGGTGCTAAACACAAATAACTTAAAGACGAGTCAATTTTGGGTAATTTATGATACAGGGCGAAATGAATTCCATCGTGTATCTAAAGGGAATAATGATAAGAGTAAAAAAAAATTCAAAGCTCTAACATTACAAAGTAACCCTTGTTTGTTTCAGACTGCTCCAGAAAAATTCATTTATTTGATGTTGATTGTATTGTGACAACGTCCTGGAGAACGGTTAATTGACTATTTTAACGGCACATTTTAGCAATGCATCGAATCCTTTTCACAAAATGATTTTAAGTCAACTTAAACTTAAATGTTGAGATAACTCAATTTCTGCTATCTTATCAATTAAAAAAATTGTTATAATGATTTCTAAAGGCTAAGTTCTCATCTTTAGAATTTAATTAAATAAGTAAAACTTTTAGAAATCATGATATTAAATGAGTGAACTTAATAAGAAATCGTAAAAAAATATTATAAACAAATCAAACATAAATCTAAATTTTTAATAGTTTTGAGTTTCAGTGATTAAATTAATATGGTATACATTTAAACTCAATACTTGTATTTTTATTAAATAAAAATAACGGGTATTTATTAATGTATTTTAGTATTATCTTCATTAACGGCCTACGCAATTAAAAAAAAATCAAATTTTGAAGAGCAGTTGTCACTTAACAAGAAGATTAAATTTTAAAACAGCTAAACTGTCGGAAAAAATGAAAGCATAATAAAATATGTTGAAATATTATTTTTTACCTTAACGCTATCTGAATTTATAATAAGAAGATTACAGGGATTTTCGCATTGAAAAATATTGCATTGCGAAAGGTAATTTTTATTTTTGTAAAATAAACAATAAGAAGAAAAATAAAATTCCTAATAATATTTAGCTCAGTGCTTCTCAAAGTGGTGGTCCGCAAATTACTGCCGGTCGGTGGGCCATCCGCCATCGGTCCGCAGAAGTTATAATAAAGAAAGGACAAATAAAATGTTACTATAATCCTCCCATTATAATTTCATCCTTTTAATGCTAACCATATAGAATATGTCCATTTTCGGTAATAAGCACATACAATGAAACAAATAAAATAAAATAAAATACGTTTCGCTAGCACGTCAGTACAGGGAGAATAGTGCACCGGTCCCTGTTGCAATGGAAAATTCCTGCCGGTCCGCCATTCTAAAAAGTTTGAGAAGCACTTGATTTAGCTTACGTTTACTGTGATTAGCCCCTTATCACTCCGATTCATTCTACAAGCTCTGTTTGTCTTGGTCCAAATGTTGTCATTAATATTCCACCCTTTTCTCATGCTTCCATTGAGCTTACATTTTGCACGCCTATCCATTTATAATAAAAATACTTGACACATTCATAATTTAATTAAGAATAATATATTAATTATTTTGATTAGTTAATTTTTTTTACTGACATTGTTTTTATAGCGGCAATTTGCATTTGTCTTGACAAGAGCGCGGTAGCTTTAATGAAAAGTGCCAACATTCCGATCTGAAGACCCCAGGTCAATCTAAGTAGTCGAACAGGGTTAAAATGAAGGGGTAAAATGAAATAGTCATCTATTTTCTTATAGTTATTTTCAATTACACTTAATTATAAAGATACATATATTTCATATAATATGAAAAATTCTAGAATTATGAAAGTTTTATTCTTGACATAAATTGCAAAGCCTTTGGTCTCAGTAGAGAAGGGGTCAGCGAACAGGGGTAAATTAACCCATTTGGAGTAAAAAAGGGAATTCTTGGGGGGTGATGCAGACACATACGGGACAGATAAAATCCATTAGAATCCACGTCTTCGGGGGGTAACATCAGCATACAATTTTATATTTTGGGGTAACGGGCAAAAATGTTCGCCAGCCCCTGCAGTTGAGGTACCAGCGGTTCAATTTTTCAGTTTAGATAAGCGTAGGACGCAATAATCTTCTGTATAGAAGGAACGTCTGAAACAGATAAGATAAGACTTTGGTTGAAGTGGCATTAAAAGTATCATTTAGTTTTAGATCATTTGTATGAATGATTTCATAAGTTTATTTGACGAAACGTAAGACTTACACGTTATTTCAAAGAATAAAATAAAAAAATGCGTATTTTCATATTTAAAGATTTTTATATCTGAATACAGCCAATTAGATAGAATTTAAAATATAATTTTAGTAAGCAAAAGTTGATTATGGATATGTTATTACCTTTTTAATAAACAAACCCGTAAAAAACAAGTTTTTTTTTAACTATAAATCCTTTATGTACGAGACAATCCAAAAATACAAAATTGTAGTTATGTGTCGTAAAACATATTTAATATAATAAGCACTGATCAAGAATATGTTTATAAAAAGTGTTGTCAATAAAATACATACCTTATTGCGCGACAGGAAAGGTTGTTCAATATAATACGCATTGCGACACTATAGCAACAAAATGTCACATGTTACATAGAGATAAATAAAGATAATCTAAAAATTCATTAGTTTAATTACGGTCCATTCGATTTATCTGAAATTGTGATGCATCATCTTTATAATTGGCACGAGTCTGCCTGCAAAATTTTAGCTCGCTAGCTTACGAGGAAATGGGTTAAAAATCGATCCAAAGTTTTTTCGGCACCACCCGCCTCAAGCAAGCAAGCAGACACCACGAGTTTATATAAAGGAGTTAAAAAGAGGAGGCCAAAAAGCTCGTTATGTTAATAAATATATGAATTTAGAAACCCAACCTTTAAAAAGGAAAAAAAAAGATGTCCTGTGGTTTTTGTTTTATTTATAAATTTTATGATTCATACAACTTATAAAAATGAGCACTATTACACTATAGTGTTGCGCATTTTTTGCAATTACATTGATATATTGCGATACATTTTTTAGCACCTTTTTAATGCTGCCCTCAAAGATTAATATTCCCACGATTTTATTAGTTACACTATCAATCATATATATATTTACGCTAAATTATGTATGACTGACTCACTCACTGTGGCCTAACGCTAATTGAAAATATAGACTTGAAAATCATAATCCTTTTGGTTTCCAGATTAACATTAACCAAACAACGCACGAACCTATGACGTCAGCATTTGTGTTGTAAACTGTGCTGACTTACTCAAAGAGTTATCTTTTGGTGCAGTAATTTGGTGCGCTGAATTCTAAAATTACTTTAAAAATTGTGTGGTGATTAGCACTGTAAAAAAATATTATATACACTAGCGTATCACACGTCAAAAATGACGGAAGTTTTCAGCTGAAATCTATTTATTTTATAAAAAATGCACTTTTTTTTAGGGCGCCGACCTTTTTCAAAAGCCCAACTAACCTTTCCTTGTTAGATAAATACGAAATATTAAACTTTCTGAAATACACAAAGTATTTTATAATAGGGGTTGCAAGGCGCCTACGGCGCCCCCTTTCTTTTTTGATTTTATAATTAACCATCATCAAATCCTCTTTTTACATTGATCCCTTTTCCAAAATTAAAATATGAGCGAAAACAATAACGTCATATAATATTAATTTTTTACAGCGCATCTTTAATTTGCAAACCTTTTGATGCATTGGTGCAGTAATTTGGTTTTCCCTGCTTTCTAAAATTAGTAGCGACACGGACTGACATTGCAAATTATATTGTTTAATACTTTGTGTACATTTCAGGAATATTTCGTATTTATCATACAAGGATAAGTTAACAAACAAACAACATCCTATTATAAAATACTTTGTGTACATTTAAGAAAGTTTAATATTACGTATTTATCATACAAGGACAAGTTAGTTGGTCTTTTGAAAAAGGACCAACAGAAATTGTCACACTTTATCTTAAAAAATTTGAAAAATTGTGGACAGACATGAAAGCAAGTCAATAAAAACGTGGTAAAACAGGATTTGTGGATTTATAAATATAAATACTTTGTGTACATTTCAGGAAGTTTAATATTTCGTATTTATCAAACAAGGATAAGTAACTTGGCTTTTGACAAACAAAATTTTTTTTTGTATAGATACCCCTAGTATATATAGAATAATGCAAATCATAAAACATTTAAAGACCTCAAGGGAAGAAACGGCTATCTGACATTTTTGAAATTTTTAAAGTTATCCCATGTAACTGACAGAGGATAAAAAAACGAATATCCTGAACCTGGTTTTATGAAAAAATTATGTATTAGACCCTATTAAAAATCAAATCTATTTAGTTCATTTATAATAAATATGTATAATTTTGAACTTTAAACTTGAATATCTCAAAACTACATAAATGTGACATAGCCGGTTCTTCCCTTGAGCGCTTGATTTGTTAATTCCTGCGCGCTATTGTATATCAGTATTTCTTTGGTATGTATATAATGATAAAAATAAGCAAGTATACTATGATGTACACGTTAGTTTACAAAGACAATGAGTCTTATTTATTTCTAATTCTAAACACATATTTCTTGATCTCTCCAAAGTACATAAAAAGACATCCATCAAAAGGCCATGAAATCCCTCTCTTCCCTAAGCCTTCGCATTCTCTCAGCAAAAACTATTTGACGAAATCCCCTTTCTTAACTCCCGCTTCACACAGTGTATTGCCACCATCTAATTCTCTTCACCGTTAATCAAAGCCCACATCAAAATAGTTTTATAATTCACAAATCGTCCGCTCTCCTCATTTATAAATCATTATCTAAAATCTCCATAGCTAATTTTGCGAGGAGGCAGTATGACGTGATTCGACATTTCTGAAACGAATACTTTTTACAAGCTATTTAAGAAATAATTCATTTAAAAAATAAAAGAAGACACATTTATTTTACTTTTAAGAGAGCAACATTATACGGTGGGGAATAATGTTGAGGGATAAATGGACGCGACATCCGTTTGAAGAGTTTGGTATTGATTTTCGTGAAGTTTTAAAACAAGTAAAGAACGAAATTAGGAAGATAATACTTACAGACTTAGCAGACAAAAGAACTCTTAGGGGATTGACAGAAGATTTACTTCTTCACCTGCAAAAGGAATCTGACAAGAATGCTATAGGACGAAAAATAATTTTCTCAGACGGTGGTGCTGGTAAAAGCAGATAAAGAAATGTTCTCTAAGCGTAAATGTGAAAATATCAACTTACAAAAGCTGCTTACGGGGAGTTAGAATTTATGTTCCACCTTTGATATTATGTGCACACATAGGGAAAATGTGCTAACATGCATTTTTATGACCAGAGTCACTATAAAGAAGAGTTAACTTTGCAGCAAACTGACAGAAACAGTTGGATGTCTGGGTCCTTAACTTAATTTTTTTTAACGAAATTGCCGTCTTAATAAAAGAAAAGCCACTTCGTTGATATTATTTTTAAAAATGTATTATTTCTACTTTGGGCTAGATTTTAATTATTCTATGAGTACTGCCCTTTTATAGTTGCAAGTTGTCCGCTTCAACTTCACACCGAGCCGGTCGCACTAAGAAATTAGGCTGTAACGTTATATTCTTAGCATGTAGTAGGCAACCCACACACAAATAAATTCCTTTGCAAGTTATTAGAATTACAGGCTTGATTTCAATTCCACTTACTCAGTTGAGTTTAACCTGTTTCGCACAAATTATTTTCAAAGAATTTATAGTTAAAACTACACGTATTACCATGTTTGGACCTCAACTGATGATGACATTATTTTGCCTGGTGAACAACCGTAAGTAGGTTTGAAATTGTCTTTGTTACGACATTCCGTTTTTTTTTCTCTTCTATTAGGAAAATTTGCATTTATTCTTGGTGTTGAATTCGTAAAGTGTACATTTTTCTGTACACAGTCAAGATAATACATTCCATACATTCTACTGCTAAACTACGTAGCTGTCGAAAGTGTGAAATGCTTTATCGTTGCCTGAAATGCTATAATTATATCGTTCCAGACTCTGAAATCAAAGCAGAAACACGATAATTATTTGGATATGCAGGCAGAGATAAAGATACGCGTGAAAAAGAATTCAGAATCCAGTTGTTTGGTTTTGCTATAGGGAACACCATGTTATTTAACGCTTTATGTAATACAATCGTTACTTACCATACAATACCTTCGAAATTTTTCTAGCTATAATTATGAAGTTTTAGTCTTAATTGATTGATAATTAAAGATTAATAATTTTTTATTTTGTTTTTTTTTCTAAAAAAAACCTTAACATCTTTGTTCTGTTACACGACTGAGTTCTGAAGGGTGAAATAACATTATTAGTAAAAAAAAAGTTTAAAGGTTACTTTTAGTATTTTTTAAAATTAACATTTGTTGGATCACATGTCAAATATAAAAATACAATCGTACAGCACCCGAAAGTGTAAAAAAAAATTGGGCGCCTAGTGCATCACAGGAAGGAGGTAGCCAAGGTGTGCCACAATGTAGAGTTGAGGGTTACTGAACATTTAACATTATTTAAATATATATTTCTTCAAGTCATGAAATCAAATTCGGATCCATAGAATGAAACTGGGTAATAGCACAATATCTATTGAAAAAAGTATTTATTTTAAATTTATTCACGGATGAGGGGGGGGGGAGGAGGGTTGTTTGCTTCTTGTCTAGAGCATTAACTTATTTGTGTTGTAGTTAATTGGTGTGAAATATTATTCCCTCGTATAGAAAAATTTAAAATACCAAATAGTTTTTGTAGAAATAAAAACAATACTAAATTACTTGCTTAAAAAATAGACGCATACTTTATAATTGCCACTTGTAAAATAAATTGGAGTGGAATGTTGCAATTGTATTGCAGCTGTTTTGACGTTAATTCAGATTTTAAAAAAACAATTTGTGTTTTTTAAAATAAAATTTATGTATAGAAGGTTTATACAAAAGAATGAGGGGATTAATATGTTATTCTATAACCTATTTAAGGAACGATGATTAAAAAAAAATTTAACCAGTACTGTAAAAAATAATTTATGAATTGAATAGGCGTTTGCGTGTATCAGCAGTTTAACTCTTTTTCATTTTCTACTGTTATCTAAGTAAGTGTATTTTTTTCAAAACTCAATTCAAATAATAGTATGATCAATTGAAAAATATAACTTTAAAAAATATTTGTTTATATATATAATGTATATTTAATTCAACATCTTGTTCTTTCATCTGTTACACTTTTGATTAGCCAATACCTAAATTTTGCGAGCGCATCAATGAGACTAAAAAAAATTCATTTCCAGTCTTTGTACACAATTAATGTTTTTTGTTTTTTTAAAGTACGTAACTACATAAAATATATTTTTTTAAATTATAGTGTATATTTCTCTTTCCAGAAATGTGTTTTGATCTTCCACTACAAGATTGCTGGACTTCTCAATATGACATTTTAGTTGTGTTTGACTGCAGGGATGGAATTAGCGTCCAATACAAAATTTATTCTTGGTTGCAGCAATTTTTTTCTACTAGTAGTGGTATAAGTTTTTCCTTAATAACATACGGTATGTCTGGTCACAGAATCATAAAAAGATTTCACGAAGAGTTTTCTAATGACCATCAAGGTGAAATTTACGACCAAGATAACTGCCCAAAGGACTTGTTGGTCACAGAGATATTTCACGTCGTCAGACAAGCATTTCACGAAGGTAGACGTGGGGCTAAAAAACTGGCATTTGTTATGATTACAGATGTTAGCTCTAACCAAGCGATTGACACATATTTTATAAATGAAGCGGAGATAATTCAAAGGGAAGATATGGACGCACTAAGCTTGTTTATTGTTATAAACTCCGACGGTGTTTATGTTAAGGAAAGTAAGTTTTTTGTGTATACAACAGAGTCAGACCATACACGACTAAAAACGTTTCTGGGAAAACTGTGTAGCACTTGCAGTCCCGATACATTTTCTTTTACTAGCTTAGATCAAAAGAATAGAAAATGTTATTCCTTAGGGTACTCAACATCAATGCTTTCAATATCTGATGCAATACATGATTGTGGTTGGATGTATGATTTGATAGAAATTAATTCTGAAGAAGAATTCAAATATCTCAGGTCCTTACTGTTTAGTCATTTACAAAAGCTACACTATTTAGAAGCGTCAGTTCTTATTCTAAGAAATGATTATGATCCATTTTTGTTTAAGTCCAAGAGAGATAACATTTATACAAATGCTATTTACGAGGATCTCTGTACTGTTTGGAAGTTTAGGAGTATACTAACTGAATCAAGGGACGTAGAATTTTTTATGCTAAATAGGTCAACAGTAAGCAACGAGACTTTGTTCATTGACCAGTGGTTTCCAATTAATTGTGTGGAAAAAATAGACAGTTTGAAATTATGTCAATTTGACTTAAATCTGACCTCTTATGAAAATTCAATCATCGGAGTTTCAATATTTACACTCTCTTATAAAAGAGTTGAACAAGGAAAAACGACATTGTTACCTAAACGTTACTTCAATAAATTGGTACATTTAAATAAGTTTTACTTTGAAGATGTCAATACGGAGGATAATAAACAAGCCGTAAGACTACAATGTCATTTCGATGAAAATGTTAAAGGATTCTGTCATCATATTCTGATGTGCCATTCAGGAGATACCAACTACAAACAATCTTATTGTAACGCCCCAGTTCAATATATTTACAAACATAAATTGGTGACCGAGTATTTAAATTACTTAGTTGTTACAATTAATTTTGCAAATCAAGAAAGTATTAAAAATTTAAAGTCTACTAAGCATACAAGCCAAAACACAAAACCCTTTTTGAATATGTTCAAAGACGATTCTTTAACATTGAAAGACTATCCTTTCTATAAGGAGAACGACATAGTATCGTGTAAACTTTTTAATTTAGACAAAATAAAAAAAATAACTTTTAGTTTTAAAAAACCATTAAATCTGATGGACGATCCCTTTTTAACTGAGACTAGTTTAACTCAACCTAATTGCTTTTTTTCTCGCTCAGCAGCCAAAGATTGTCCAGTATCTGAAAATCACATAAATTGCAGTGACGTGGTTTGTCCATCTAATTTCATCAAATGCCCAGGGTCTTACTGCGTATTTTTAGGAGAAGAATTATCTTCTTTAAATTTCAAATGTTACTTTTTAGAATCTAGGCAGACTGAGAAGAACAAACGTTTTCAATGTTCAGTGCAACTGATGTCAGCACTAAAACGTACGTGTATCAATGGTGATCAATTATATTATAATTTGCCAGAATTCAGTTGTGATTTCCATTGTAAAGATGACTTCTGGTGTTTACAAGCCCATAGAAATGAAACTGTTGGAAGTAAAACGTTTTTATATTACGATTTATTTCCTACAAATATAGAAATTTTAAAGATTGCTGATAACTATAAAATACAACCCGAGGAATTGCCATTTCTTTCTCTATTAGATCATGCAGAAATACGGGCTTCTAATTGTAACATAATTGATGTGTATCAAACTTTCCAAGAACTCGACACATCTCAGCTTGTCAGTTTCGATCTAAGTTTTAATAACATAACAAGTAAAGATTTAATATTTATTTTATCCATAAAATTACTCAGATATCTTAATGTATCTTACAATCCATATCTGAAAATTGAATCAAAATCAATGTTCCCTTACTTTTTACAGTATTTAGATTTGTCGTACACCAATGTTGATAATATTCCACTTGCTGCTTTTGATAATTTGGTTTACTTAAGATTTCTTTATCTGAGACATACCAAAATAACAAGCTTTAAATCAGTGGGATTAAAACCGTATTTTTTTATAAATATCCTTGATTTAAGAGAAACTGAGCTGCAACAAATAAATAACAAATATTTTGAAGGTTTGACCATTCAAACATCTTTGTTTGTTCCCGACTACAAATTTTGCTGTCCACAAGTGACAGGATCAAACATTCCACAAGACAAATGTTTTTCTCCAAAAGCTCCATTTCTGTCTTCATGCCAAGATCTAATTGGTGACTCTAACAAGAGAATCATTTTATGGCTAGTAGGGTTTGTAGCTTTTGTGTCAAATTTGCTTGTAGTAGTCTACAGATTAGTTTGGGACAAAGAGATTTTAAAAAAGGCTTATGGGCTTTTTGTGACTTGTCTTGGTGTGTCTGATTTAATTATGGGGCTCTATCTGCTTGTCATTGCCACAGCAGATAGTTATTTTAGAAGCCTCTATGTTTTAAATGATACGAAATGGAGATACGGAAACATTTGCAAGTTTGCTGGGTTTTTGGCCACATTTTCAAGTGAATCATCGGCATTTTTGATATGTCTAATTACAATAGATAGGTATTTAATTATACGTTTTCCGTTTGGTGAACACAGGTTTTCAGATATATGTAAAAATGCTGCACTTATATTTACTTGGTCCTTTAGTTTTATACTAGCTTTGATACCGACTCTTCCGTTTCACTGGGACATTTACTCATCTAATAGCATGTGTTTGTCTTTGCCGTTGAATATTGTAATACACAAAGGCTGGCAATATTCGTTTTGTGTTTTCGTTCTTCTCAATTTTTTAACTTTTATATTTATTTTTATGGGCCAGGTATCAGTTTTTCGTTGGTTTCTGAAAAATAAAATTCCAGAAAATTCTATAATAACCACAGCCAAAAAAAATGACTTAGCTCTAGCCAAAAATCTTGCTTTTGTTGCTATATCAGATTTCATGTGTTGGTTCCCCATTGCAATAATGGGTTTTGTATCACTTGCTGGTTACACTTTCGGTAATGAAGCATATTCTTGGTCAGCTGTACTGGTCATACCAATCAACTCGGCATTGAATCCCATCATTTACACTGTTCCCGCTATAACAAGAAAATTACAAACAATGCTAGGCTAAAATGTCTCTTGAACAAGACGTTTCAGTAGAATGTTTTATCAGTTTATATTTGAGAAGTGATCTTTCTTTTTAAAACTATTTTTTACATTGAAATTCGTGTTATTTGCTAAGGGAAGTATTCTGTATCTTTTGTTGTTTCTTTGTTAATAGTTCGCTTTATTTGTAGATATTTTGTTGATTAAAGGAATTTATGAAACAAGATCGATCTATAATAATAATAATAATAATAATAATAATAATAATAATAATAATAATAAATTAATAATTTATATAGCGCTGTTCCCAGTAAGAACTGGGCTCACATTAGTTTACATAGAAATAATAACATACAAACAAGTATTCAATAAACATTCATATCCTTACAACTACATAAATGAAAGTACGGTACACATAAGCTACGTTTATTGCTAGAAGAAATGTTTTATTAATTTTGAAAGTATATAAATCTATAATTTTTGACATATTTTTTTGGGAGTACATACTATTTAGAATTGTATAACTTTTGTTTAAAATGTCTATAGCGTCTATTATGTAAAATTTCATGAATTAATGTAAGACCTTAGCAAACCACGTTCCTTTTATTGTTTTTAACATCCGTCAATTAATTATAACCACATATTTAAGACTTGGTCTTAATTTATGATATAGTAGTAATTATTGGGGTTAAAAACCAACATTTAACCATGCATCGAATCACCTGCCAGCGCATATAGAGATGTATTTGCCACAACCTCGGAAATCTTACATCCAGTATCACGCGACAAGCCCTCACTTGGAACACCTAAGGCAATAGATAAAAAGGTCGACCCATGCAGACTCATAGAAGGGAACTGGAGGATTCACCAAAAAGAGTTCATAGAAGGGAACTGGAGGATTCACCAAAAAGAGTTCATAGAAGGGAACTGGAGGATTCACCAAAAAGAGTTCATAGAAGGGAACTGGAGGATTCACCAAAAAGAGTGGGTACAGTTGTAGAGTCTGGCACAGGACTGGGATGCATGGGGAACCTTTGTTTGTGGTCTATGCCCCAGATGGGACGAAGTGCACTGAGGATCGAATCACCGAAGCGTTGTGAGACGTGAAATAAACTATCCCTGATATGTTGCCATTAAACTAGGCTCAACTTTCTCGTCTTAAGATCTTATTGATAGAAACCTGAAAAATTGTAGAAAATAAAATTTATTTTTGAATAGAAAGTTTTCAAAGATTACTATCAATTTAAAAAAAAATGTTTTAAAAATGTGGAAGTGTAGATTATTATATAAGATTATGTACATAATATATATATATATAATTCACCTAAGCAAGAGCGAGTATGTGCAAATAAGATTGTCGAATGACCCTCGCTGGGGTCGACCGTCAGTTCATGTTTGACAAGCGGAGGTGGTGTAGATTGTCATGTCTCAAGATCAACAAAGGATCTTGCGTTCACTTACGTTGTTCCCTCACACAAAAACATGTGATTCGTAGTGTAGTTGTTATCACGTCCGCATTACATGTGGAAGGTCATGGGTTCAAGCCCCAGCGACAAAATTATTTTTAATAAATAAAAATGTGTGTTTGTGTCTGTTCTTTCCCCATTTTTTTGCGAATAAGGCTGACACTCGCTAGGGTCAGCCAATCACAGTTTATGGTTGGCAAACTAGGGTGGTGAAGGGTGGTGGGCACGTAGATAACCACAGTGCGAATGTCTCGAGACCAACTATGCGTCGGTGGTTCCTCACCACCGACGTTCACTCGCGTTGTTTTGATTTCTTCGTGGTGTAGTTTGTGTTCTTTCTTTCCTCCTTTCATTGCACTATCCATGAGCAAGTCTGTTACGTATGCTACGCCGAGGGGCGTGTCTGGTATTATTGGTTTTGCGTTGGCAGCATAATAAATTGTAATTGAAAAAAAAGCAAATGTTCGTTTTGTTTACACTTGTTTCACATCTTCCGAACAGTGTTTGTAACACAATAATATTATAAGAAAATATAATAATCAATATTTGACATTTAATGTGTGGACAGTTTGTTTTTAACTGCACAATGCCATTTGTATAATAAAATTTCTGTAGGTGTCTTCATTCATTTCCAAAATGTAATATATCAATTAATTTTGTTTTTATTTCATGAGTTCAGATTAAACTTTTATTCATAACTAAATGTAATAAACTGTATATACACATGACATATTATACTTAGTTGCCTTTTTTAAACGGATGGAACTGTTTTAGGAAAAAATAGTGATATTAATTATTTGCATGATGATGTCTCATATGAATCAAAGCTTTAGTACAAAAAATGAAACACAATAAAAATAATATACACAATTATGGGGCAATTGTAAATAGTAGGGCTGTTGATGCTCTTACACCAGCCACTATAGAACTAACCTTTTACGCTGATACTCAAAATATTGCCTTGTTCATAATCATTATAATGATAAATAGATAATTTATATTGCGCTGTTCCCAATAAGGAACTGGGCTCACAGTGCTGTACATGAAGATTATAACATACATATAATAATCATATATATTTAAATAAACATTCATATCATAAAAACCACATAAATGACAGTGCGTTACACATAATCTACGTTAATCACTAAAAGAAATGTTGTTTCATTAATTTTAAAAATAAATATTGAAAAGATACGTCTTAAGTGCAGCCTTAAAGAATTTGGTTTGGAATACTACGGATGTGTAATGGTAGATAATTCCATTGTTTGGTCTTCACAAAAAACGTAGGACCTTTCGCCAACTGTTTTAGTGCGTGTCCTAGGAAAAGAGAGAATGCGTGTGTCTGCAGAAGAGAGCAGATGACGAGTAGGGGAGTAGACCTACAGAAGTTCTGTAAGATAGTAAGGGCATGAGTCAGAAAAGAAGTTGTGACAGAGAATGACCTGTTTGTAATCGATTGGGGCTAGAATAGGTAGCCAATGAAGTGAGTAAATTAGTGGAGAAACATGGTCATGTTTTTATGCCTTAAGAACTAGTCTGGTAGCTGAATTTTGAACTTTCTGTAGTTTTTCAATGCATTGTTTTGGCGCACCTGACAGAAGAGAATTGCAATAATCCATACGAGCTAGAACAAGAGCACATACTAGAGTTTTTATTACATTAACTGTTAAATATTGACGGATTGAGCTGATCTGACGAATGGCGGTGTAGGCAGAGCGACAGATGTGATTGATGAAGTTGTTGGTAGACATGTTGTCAGAAATAATGTAGCCAAGATTCCTAGTCGATGTTTTGAACAGTGTATCAGAACTAGCCACCTGAATAAAATTCGGAAGAGACAAAGTACTGCGTGATTTATTGTTGCAAAATAGGAGTGCTTCTTTCTTGTCATCATTCAGCTTGAGCTTGCTGAAGGTCATCCAAGACTTTACCTCACCAATGCACTCCTGCATCAATTGGACAGTGAAGTCAATATCAGAGGGATCAATGGGAGTATCATCTGCAAATGATTGGCTTTTAAACGAATGCTTTTGAGCAGTAGAAGTAGTGGCCTTGTATCCATTACGAAAAGTACCGGACTCAAAACGGAGCCCTGAGGCACACCATAAATCAAATCGGCTCTGTGAGAGATACAGCCATCTACTGATACCACCTGCGATCTGTTAGATAAGTATGATTGAAAGCAATTCAGAACTGAGCCATACATTCCAAACTAATTTTCCAGGTTTTTAGCAATATTTGATGGTCGACTGTATCAAAAGCAGCACTAAGATCTAAACTGACCAATGTAGAAATTTTACCACTGTCCAGTGCGTGTTGAAGGTCATTTGTTACCTTCAACAGGGTGGTCTCTGTGCTGTGAGAAGGTCTGTAGGCGGACTGATTTGGACTTAGAAGAGTGTGGTCGTTAAGATAAGCAAAATGTTTTTTTAAGACTAGTTTTTTAAATGACATTTGATAAAAATGAAATATTAGACACAGGTCGATAGTTGTTAAAATTGTTTTAATAGTACTTGCCTATAATCTTATAATCTTCCTGAGTGTTAGAGAAGCACTGTCCAATTAAGTCTAATGAAAAACAACTCCATCCATCTTCATAGAACAAAGAGGGTAGTGAAGAATATTCAAAAAAAATATTTGCTCCTTCCTTCTTTGTATATTTCACCACCGCCGGAGAAAAACCTATCAGTGTACTGAACGTTTAAGTCAATAGCAAGTCAAATTTGGTAAGATGTTTTAATCTATCCATCTTCCTACTTACCCAGCTACCTGCCTGCCCATCTTTCTCTATATCCGTCAATCCATTCATCCAATCATCTATAAATCTACCGACCTGTCTGTCTATATATCTTTTTTTGTCTCTCTAACTTTTCTTATTGTTATAATTATATCGTTATTTCTATTAAAAGTATATATTTACTTGACTCGCACTTTAGTGGTTGGTAACACAATTTATTTTGGAGGCATCCCTCTGCCTCAGCTCTGTCAGACAGTTGACCGAGACCCCAATTTTAAAATGATTGCATACGGTTGCAGCCTTTGTGGGCACTGCCTTTTCGGGATGTATAATGGACATAGATATGGTATTCGCAGTCTCAGATAACATCAGTCTTATTTAGAATCGACAACTATAGTATGTATTATTTCAAATCAATTACTATCTCAAAACATTTAATTGCATAATCAATACTTTGTACTTTGTCTAAAAATGACAAGTCAAAAAGTAAATAGAGTAAATATATCATCGTCTAACAGAGTCCAGATTACCGACTGTCAAACACAAATAGAGCACATTAATATCAGTAAAATTAAAATAATTGTATAAATATATAACTTTTAATACATTGATTAAAAAACAGAAAACAACACATAATTTGTTATGCTTTGTATCGCTTCAAATAGAAAATACCATAATAAAAAAAATTCGTAAAAAAGTTTTTGACTATAAATCATTTATGTACGAGACATAACTAAAAGAATGTTAATTATAATACAATCCAAGACAATCCAAAAATACAAAATTGTAGTTATGTCTCGTAAAACATCAATATACATAATTCCCGTTGTCTGTAAGTATGTATGTATGGAATAATGCTTTTATCTTATCTTATCTGTTTACAGACGCTCCTTCTATACAGAAGATTATTGCGTCCTACGCTTATCTATGGTTTGTGTTTAGTCCTGCATTTTTATTAGAGGTTTAAATGCTGATAAAGTGTTGGTTTTTCTGGATTCTTCAGGCAACCTATTCCACGCCCAAATTACGGACGGGAAGAAGGAAAACGTGTATGTGTTTGTTCTTGCATACGGAATAAGAAAGGTGTTTTTATCCTTATGTCTATCTGAGGGTTGTATTAAGTTATCTTTGTGTTGTATTTCTAAATTAGAATTAATTGCTTTATGTATGATTACTACTTTGCTTTTGGCTCTTCTATCCTCTAGTGTTTCAAGGTTTAATGATTTAACTAATGGTGTTATTCTTGTCAGTTTCGAATATTCTCCAGTAATGAATCTGGCAGCTCTTTTTTGAATTTGTTCTAGTTTATCAATGTTTTCTTTGGTGGATGGGTCCCATACAGAAGATGCATATTCTAGTACAGGTCGCACAAAAGTGAGGTAGCATTTTAGTTTTATATCTCTATTACATTTGTTAAAGTTTCTTTTTATAAAGCCTAAGGTTTTGTTTGATTTTTTAATAAATTCATTGACATGGGGATTCCATGATAGTTTCTCATTTATTAAGACTCCTAAGTATTTTGCATCTTTAGTTTGGGTCAGTTCTTTTCCATGAATGTAATATTTTGAATTTATTTGTTTCTTTTTCTTTGTTACTCTTAACAGTAGACACTTTTCTGGGTGGAAAGACATACTCCAGTTAGTTTCCCATTTTATCAATTCACCTAAGTCTGCTGTTAGGTTCCGCTGCGATCGATTTTGTATAAACATATTATTTGACGTCATTGTTTTATGCTTATATTTTAATTTTTGAAAAGGGAACGATGTAAAAATAAATAAAATAAATGAAAGTTCTGTATTTCGTTATTTTTTAATCTGATGTGTATATGTTTTGAAAACTTCCGTCAGTTTTGACGGGTGATACACTAGTGTTTAATATAATCCGCATCGATCAGGAATATGTTTATAAAAAGTATTGTCAATAAAATACGCACCGAATCGCGCAACAGGAAAGTATTAAAAAGATCGTTCAATATAATACGCACCACGACACTCTATCTCAAAAATTAACATAATACATAGAGATAAATAAAATAATCTAAAAATTCAATAATTTAATTACAGTACATTTGATCGCTCTGAAATTTTGATATATCGTTTTTATCATCGGCACAAGTCTGGCTGCAAAGTTTCAGCTCGCTAGCATACGAGAAAACGGGTTAAAAATCAATCCAAAGTTTTTTTGGCACGCAAGGCGCAAGCAAACAGACGCCCCGAGTTAATATAAAGGATATAAAATGAACTGTTATATTAAAGTGATTTGACGTATCACTTTTGATTACACATACCACATAAACATCACCTAGGTCAATAATTTTTTATATTAACCTAGTGGTGGGTGTACAGGTGCTGTTTCCAAAGGCAATTACTAACAAGGCTAACACTGTGTTGTAACAGATTAATATTTAAGTTTAAGAAATACATATTTTAATTTATATAGTGATGTGAATAATCTAACTTTCTTTTACCATTTGACATTCGTCTGAATTGATCAAAGCCCGAGCGTATGTACTTCCATTTCTCTTAATTTGTATACTCGGTAACGCCAGACAACAACTGTAGACACCAGGACACATAGGGTGCAAAGACTTACAACGATGATTGGAATCAAGTTATCGCCATCATTATTAAGTTGTAGTAAATAAGTAAATTTTTGTTTTCAGACCATGCTGGCCTATGGTGCAAGTGAAGCAGCGTTCACAGGATTCTGTGGCCACGGCGTACGGGGGGATTTGTGTGTCTAGCACAATGCCAAGCCGCCATTACTTACCCAACTAATTTCATGTACCCATACGGGCTGGGTGAACCGCAGTGCCCATCCATGATTAGTTGATTCATTATAATAATTTCAAGTCCATTAAGTAAAACAACAATATAATCGGTTAAAGGTATAAAGATAGAGAATGCGAGAGATAGAGAGAGAGAGAGAGGGAGGGACACAAGGAGACAGAGACAGAGAGAGAGAGAGAGAAATGCCATCGTGGTGTGCTCTGGTTAAATCTAAAAACCAGAGATTTTGTATCTACGACATTAGACTTGACTTTTTTTGTTATAACTGTATACTGCAAAAATCCAATGGGAGGATTATCAATAAAATTAATAATGAACCTACAAGTGGAAGAAAGTCAGTAGCCCCGAGCTTAAGGCTCTTCGTGGGTCTTCCCGGAAAACCCTACCAGCAACTATTTCCCTCCTCCTAACAGCTGGGGAACCCAACGGAACGGTCATTTCGGATGCGGCCGCCTGGGCATCCAGAACATGGTCGATGCCTCCCACTAAAAGTGAACTCACAAGGAGGAGTGGAATTTCCTACTTCGACTCGCTACAACCTACCGCGGCTCGGCATACGAGTCTCAATTGTTAAGGACTGCCGCTGGGAAGGGGATCTTCAAGTGGCCTTCTTAGGGTGTTAACCCCATTGGAAGGTTTCCTCAGAGCTGGCGTCCGCTAAATTTTTCGCGATACCATTTGCTAATCCGTGCTCGCGCTCCTGGCCCTAAACCGGTACCTCTCACAAGAACTTTATTTTGTAAAGTTATTACCATGCACTCTCGCATGTGTGTGTGTATGCTTGCGTGTATGTGTGTGTGTTTGTGTTTGATTATGCAAGGTGTAAGTTTTTGATCAAGAACAATTAAAGATGGATAGTCAACTAACGGCAAATGTAACTCTTTAAAACAAAAAATAAAAACTCGAATGAGTATTTAAACGCAAGTTCCAACAAAGAATTTCCGATGTTTTTATTCAAGGGATCATTCTAGATTACGTTAAAAAAACGGTTCTAAATATTATTAGCTATTGTTTGGCGTTTGTTTCAACCCGATAGATGTTATGGTTAGCGAGAAATTGACAAAATACTGATATTTTTTCGGGTTTTTTGGATTTTCCAGGAAATCCAGTAAACCTTTTCGGTATTTTTTTGGCAGTTGCACATACTTGGGACCTCCTTAGCATATTTGCAATGAGCCGAACCCTGGTATGGTTCAGGAGGAGTTGCATGTGCAAACTCGACAGACATTTCAAATATATAAACGCAATTTATCCAATTGGAAATTTAACTAATCGCAAAGCTCTAGTCAAAATGCAAGGAAAAAGGAGCAACACAGCTACGATACACAATGGAGTCCCCCAGGGAGGTGTTCTGTCACCCACACTGTTTCTAATTTTCATAAACGACTTACTACAAATTATTCCTAGAAAAGTAAAAGGCAGCATGTGCGCTGATGATCTGGTTCTACTTAGCACAGAGAAATACACATGCAAGTCAAAATTTAAGTTACAAGAAGCACTGAACAACCTCAACCTATGGTCTAAGGAATGGGGTATGAACATAAATTCCAAAAAAAAACTACCTACACAATCTTCTCCCTTTCAACCAAACAACAAAGCATCAAACTAACCTTAGAAAAAACAATCCTGTAAAAAAATGACAATACGACATATCTAGGAGTTACGTTTGAGCCAAGGCTAACCTGGAGAAACCAAATAGAAAACGCACAAAAAAGGGAATCCAAAGACTGGCGCTGATGAAAAAACTAGCTGGTTCAGACTGGGGCGCAAACCACTCCATCCTGAAGAAAACATACACCAGCTATATAAGACCTAACTAAGAATATGGATCCACAGTGTGGGGCTCAGCAGCCAAATCGAACCTCCAAAAAATAGACAAAGTTCAAAACCTAGGGTTTAGAATAATAATAGGAGCAATGAAAACTACCCCAATCAGAGCAATGGTGGACCTAGCTACCCTAAGCTCTATGGAAGTAAAACTAGAAACCAAAACCTTAACACAGTTTACCAAATTAGAAGCATCGGGAAATCACCCTCTAAAACCCAAGCTTCAAAAATCCCATTTAACTAAAAAACTCCAAAGAACAAATTTTATTCAAGAAGCCAAAGATCTAAAAAACAAACATAAAACTGATAACATCGTGATTCAAGTGACACAACCCCACAGCCACTTCCCACCCTGGGACCCAAGTCCACCTCTAATAATCTGAGACAAATGAAACAACATAGGAAAAAAATCTGACAACACAAATGACATACTAAGAATAACAGTAAATAACATCACCAGAGAACAATATCCTGAAAATTCCTGGATAAGAGTCTCCACAGATGGCTTTTCAGGAAAAGCCACAAAAAATGGAGGAGCCGGCATTCTTATAGAGTGGCCTAACGGAAATCAGCTTGAAAAAGCAACTGCAATAGGAAGTCTCTCAGATAACACTAGAGCAGAAAGGAAAGCACTAGAGCTTGCTGCCAAAATTCTAACAAGTGACCCCACTCGAAAAACAACCAGATTGTCATCCTCACTGATGCTAAAACAGTGCTCCAGTCTCTCAAATACCCAAACACCTTGATCAATCAGACACTCAGTACAGAGCTATTGAAACTGAGCAAAATAACAAAAGAACTTATTCTCCAATGGATCCCTGGACATGTGGAACTTAAAGGAAATGACACTGCTGACTCCTTGGCAAAAACTGGAGGCAGTCAAAACCAGGCAGACCCATCAATACACCATGAAGAAATCAAGGCCATTCTCAAAATAAGTGAATCTGAAAGATGGTCCGAGCTCAAAGAAAACCACCCAAAAAGTGATGTATACTTCAAACTCTCCGGCCAATCACAAAACATCATTTTCAGGCTAAGGATGGGTCAAACAAAATTAGGCAGCACATGTTCCAAAAACTTCGAATTGGAGAAAGCGAAATGTGCCCGGACAGACATATGGCCCCAGGAAGCTACCCTCGATGACAAACTCTATGGTGAAATGGAGCAACTGACAGCCACAGTGCAGTTCATCACAAATATGGGACTTGCTGTCTTAATCCTCTATCAAAAGATTTGAGAACGAAGAAGAAGAATCCCATGGGAAATTGCGTTAAAAACTTCTACAGTCTGCCTGCTAAATTTCAGCTCAATTTGATCACGGGAAAAGGGTTATAAAAACATGTTTAATATAATGTGCACCGCGCGACAGATTAGCATAAACAAATACAGATCGGGAATATATCTTTAAAGAGTATCGTCAATATAATACGCACCGCACCGTGCAACAGGAAGATATTAAAAAGGTTGTTCAATATAATACGCACCGCGACCATCTAGCACAAAAAATAACATGTTACATAGAGATACATAGAGATAATCTAAAAATTCATTAATTTAATTAAAGTACATTCGATCAATCTGAAATTTGATACATCATTTTTATCGTCGGCACGAGTCTGCCTGCAAAATTTCAGCTCGCTAGCATACGGGGAAGTGGGTAAAATCGATCCAAAGTTTTTACGGCAAAAAATCAATCAAGCAAACATTCAAGCAGACGCCACGAGATAATATAAAGATTTAAAAACTATATCCTTCTTTCTAAAAGTGGTAATTATAAAAAATATTTGATCAATATATTTTTTTAAAATTTACATGCTTCCATAAAAAAGACAAATTATTCCAAGGTAAGGACGATATCATCTAACTTCTAGCGTTTGACACCCTAATCAAAATCAAATAAAAACATGAGGAAAAATCTTTCACATCTGAAATGTGATAAGCAATCTGATATGATAATTCCATCAAATTTGTTCGGAAGAAGGAAAATATATAATGGCATTCGTGCAGAGCAAAGAAAATAATTGGCCATAAATTACACATTTTAGGGATTGTTTTACTTGTTAAAGATTCCTTATTATTACAAGATCATAAATCAAGTTTTAATTTAACGTATCGTTACCATATTTTAAAGTTAATATTATGCTCAGATTATTATTTTTCATCGTTTTAAATATTGAATTAAAACCGCCGAACTGAATATTAATATCAAGCTATTAAATATTTTTTAACGAAATTTCACTTTTGAAAAATTTCGTTTATATATTTGAAATGTCCGGCCTGTCTGTTTGAGCTTTGAATTATATCGCATTATATCTGAAATTCTTTGTTGGATGTTGCGTTTAAATACTCATTCGAGTTTGTAATACTTCCTTTAATGAAAAAATATTTTATGCGCAATATTTCCATTCACAGTCTTCGTATATCTACATGGTTCATAAAATGTCGAAATTTAGAAATTTAAATTAACACTAAATAATTTTTAATATGTCAATTCTATCGGGAAAAGATAAAAATACATAAAAATAATATGATTTTTTACTTAAGTAAGGGAATATTTCATAAAGATTTTTTGTTTAATTTAAGTATCTTAAAGTTAATTCACAAACACGAGGTTTAAGAAGTGGCAAAAGAGACGTTATATTTGATCGACTCAAGCCCTAAAACTTCAACCGACTGTCTCGCCCGACCGGTCTGTACTGACACAACTGGTCTCTCTCTGACCTGTCGTGTGTCCTCTGCCCACACACGCATGTGACCAAGAGTTCACTAAAACGTACCTGTGAACTAGTGTTCACTCCAGTCAACTAGCATTCACCCACAGTGACCCCTTTTATCCCGAGAAGATTGGAAGCCGAATGGAGAGAAATCACTACACATCTTTGCCTGTCAGTCTAAACCAAATCTCTAAACAAAAAAAAATGTTGTCCGAAAAATCTATGACCAATTCACGATAGCCAAGGGAAATAATTTCGAATTAGATGAAATGAAGATGCCGTTTTGTACTTTTCCTTATCCAAATTACAAGTATGCCTCCAGGGAAATGTTTAGTTTACACGAGCTCATTGGGAGTTATCGGGTCATTTTACTGTTCGTGTCATTAAATGGCATAAGCGATTGCGATAGTGACATCAATAAAGGCTGACAATTTTTGGCGGAAAAGAGCAACAAAGCTTTGCCAACAAAAACCTCAAAAATATCCTTTCCTGTAGCTAGATTTAACCCCACAGATCTTTACTGACTTTTAGAGAGTAACTGCGGCCATATAATCTTGTAATTAATCACATTTAATTATGGGGAGTAAAATGAGTATTGTGGTTAAGTGGAAAAAAATTAATCCTTTTAATTTTTACTTTTAACCTTGTCTATATATATGTGTGGCTGCAGTGCTTGCCTTATACTAGAGCTCTTCAATCTCCTTTTCCAGCAGTTCCTAAAAGTAGAAATTTCCAAAAAAACTTGCCTAATTCCCTAGTGCCATACTCGATCAAAGGCTTTCTTAAAAAACTGTGCAATGATGATGCAGTGCACGTTTGTGCTGTAGGTGTTTTATGAACAGGTGACAATGGAAGATCTGTTCGATTGCTCTTCTACCTGGTCGGAAAACTGCCTGTTCTTCTGCTAGTAATTTGTCTGATATGGGCGATAGCCTGCTGAGGATAATTTTTTAGCGTTACTTTGCTAGGTTGATTAATTATACTGAATGTCCAATAGTACTGGCATTCTTTTGATATTGTCTTTCTTAGGTATTTGTTTGATGAGTGACTGGATCCATTCTTTGGGCCATACCTTATTTTCCAATATCATCTGGTTGAGTTTTTTTAAGGCTTTGGTTACTTCTGCACCTCCAAGTTTCAGCCATTCGACAGGTATATTATCAATGCCAGTTGAATGGTGGATCAACCATCTCTCTGTTTTGTTGTTCCTGTAGGTAGTATGTTGGTATCTGGATTGATTTTGCTAATAAACAACTCGGTGCAATATTCTGTCCATCGTCCTAGTATCGCTAGTAAGGAGCTGGTCTTTTCTCTCCACAAGTATTGAATCTTACATCTGGTGCGTTTTTGTACGTTTTCTTAGTTCGCTTTCTTAGTACTAATGGCAGCCTGGAATATCTCCACAATTTCCGGGTAATTAAGTTTTATCAAGTTAAAACTAAAGGCACGGATGTCTTTTTCCTCTATTCAACTTCAGTTTCAGCGTAGCCTAGTTAGGACAAGATTATGGTCACTTCCTATATCTTCACCAGGAAAATATATTAATTTCAATTTTCTAATACTAGATTTGAAATGCCTTGGCACAAGAATGCAATTGATAGGATTTCTTTTATTAATGCCAGGTGATAGTTCTTGATTGCTTGTGTGGGTGCATGATATTTGCGAGGGTTAAGCAATGAATTTTTGCAAATTCCAGTAATCTCATTCCTCTATCATTTGTTTCATCCCAACCAAAGTTTCCAACTTTATCAAATACCATTGTTGGTACGCTTGAGGTCCCATCTTCCCCTTCCAGTTGCCAATTAATATTAGAATGTCCTTCCTTGGGGTTTTCTTGATGACAAGTTCTATTTCATGGTAGATTTTTTTTTCAAATCGTAATCGTCGTGGTCAGAAATTTGAGCGTACACTTACTTGTATGATAGTGATATTCTGGGGTCTGGCACATATTCTTATGCTTATTAGTCGACTTGCAGCTAATGATTGATCCAAATAATTCCTTTCTAACAAGGAACGCTATTGATGTTTTGAATATTTAAAAATAGCTAACACCTAAGCAACCTGATCCATCTCCTGGTCAGTGCCATACAGCATTTTCTGAGCGTAGGCTATGTCTAGGACGGGGCACGAAGACAACAGCTGCACTATCGTTTCAGTTGTTAGGCTGATATTCCGGCATTTTAACCTTAACTCCTAGTCTTTCAAGGTTTTGCTCACATCATCAAGGACAACGTCCATCAAGTTGGTGCTAAGTTTCTCTTGTTTTAGGACCTCAAGGGCAGATTTCGATTCTGTGTACACATGTCTAATCCTAAAAACGTTTCGAGCCCAGCAGTGTATTGTGCACACTTTCCAAGGCCACCTTTATTGCTTCTAGGTCCGCATCATAGTTCAATGCTATTGTCCTACAGGGTCCTGAAGTTTCCTAATTGGGTATATTATTATGTTTAATATAATGCGCACCGATCGGGAATATATTTTCAAAAAGTATCGTCAATATAATACGCACCGCACCGTGTCACAGGAAAATATTAAAAAGATTGTTCAATATAATAAGCACCGTGACACTCTAGCACAAAAATTAACATTGCTACATAGAGATAAATAGTAAAAGTAAGTCCCATGACCGATGGTCGTAGGGGATCCCTGATGTTTCCATTAGAGCTTACTCGGGGCTTGTTTATACCTGGTGGGTGCCCCAATTCCCTTCCAGGGGTCAGCGGAGGACTTTCGTAGCGTATCATTTATATTGTGACTTTGAGTGGGCTCGATCCCACGCCCCTCAGCTTTGTGAGGCGAGCGCACTACTGACTTTGCTGAGATAAATAGAGATAATCTAAAAATGCATTAATTCAATTACAGTACATTCGATCGATCTGAAATTTTGGCAGATCATCTTTATCATCGGCACAAAAGGATTTAAAAAATACCATTTTATCTTTAATAATATATGTGTTTTGAATTATATCGATGTCACTCCTGTAGCTAATTGGATTTTTAAAAAAAACTAGTTTGAGGCAAAAGCCAGAGCGATTTAGAAAGAGAAGGACACGTAGAGAGGGAGGGAGAGTGGGCAATTGAAGAAAAGATAGAGAGAGAAAAATAAAGAGACACTGAGAAAGAGTTTGAGACACACAGTAATACAGAGTGAGGTAAAATAAACAAAAATGTTTGCATTGTTATTTTAAACAACACGCAGAGAAACCAAATAACTACCCAGGAGACATACGAGCCACGTGACACTATTGTCAAAGTTTGTTGCGTTATTCAAACAGTCGGCCATCCATGAACCAGAGGAAAAAATGACTGTCTTGTTAGACATGTGTCCATGAAAACATCTGAGATCATTTAATTCTGCGTCAAAGATAATTTTCCCCTCCTTTTCAGAATAAACTAGTAATTCTTTCTTTTGGAAGCAAAAAGTTGGAAATGTGTGTGTACTATTAGTTCCTGAGTAAGTGGTACTATTTGACTTGTAGTAAGATGATGTCTGCGCGTTATTATCAGTGGCTAGACATGTCGGTTTATTTGGTTTGTCCAATTTCGCGTTGTAGTAAGCTTTTATTATTTGTGGAATCATATTAAGTTTCGTTTTTGTGTTCTTATCATGATTTGAAAATTCCCAATCCATTGAATCAACTATAAACGTCAGAGAAAAAATACTTTTGTTCAAATGTATCGAAAATATTTGTTTCGGAGGTAGCCATTCGTCAAGCATCTGAAGTCTCAAAATATGTTTTAAAGAACAATACAAAAAATGTGGTAAGTGTGAGAACTGATGTAACCCAAAAAGTGATTGTGTAAATGGGAACACGAAATTATAAGAAAATAGTCTCTTACATTTGTTGTCTCTTAACACAAACCCCAGTTCCTCGTTACAGCTTTCAAAGGTCCATTTACATGTGTCATTCTTTATTGTTTTAGACCCCTTGCAAACTGATGTAACCCATGGATGATACTTGTTTTTATTGACATAAACATACTTCATTGTCAATTTTTCTTTAGAAATGGATAACAAGATAAAATCCTTATTTTCAATTGTAGGCTTAGAAATTTGAATAAAGTCCTCGACGGACGAAATAGGTTCGCATCCACTTTGCGATTTGAAATGTTTATCAACAAAATATCTGTTTTGGTACTTTGAATCGAAGTTAAAACACATTACGTATGACAAAAATGCAAGGAATTTTTCTTCACGAAAATTTCTTTTTTCTTTTCCAATAGCTGATTGAGAGTCCTTAAATGGTGATAAACACGAATAGCTTAAAGTCGAGTCAATTTTGGGCAATTTATGATACTGGACAAAATGTGAAAATTTAAATAAAGTTTTTAAATTTAATTCATAAACTTTAAACAGTGGCTCCATAGAAGAGTAAATGAAACTCCAAATGTCTGGTATTCCAAATTCATCAGTATTACACCTAAATATCTCCAAATTTTTAAATACCAGACCATTGGCCATATCAGTAACTGGAGTATTATTATCTAATGTTTCATAAGTAATTGATTTGTTGAAGGTTGTTAAAGTTTTTTTATTTCTGCAACTCGCTATAACTAACCGGCTAAAAGGTGAACAGCATTGTATGTCTAAGTTTAAAAAGTTTTCAAATTTCTTCAAACCCTCTTCTAAAATGGACGGGCAAACTGAAGCGAAATCCTCACAACAATTCCTGTACACAACACACCTGGCTTCACACGTACACGGAAAATTTTGAATTTGTCCACACTTTCCTTGACACGAGGCTTCATGAGGAATATCACCCAGATTTGGTAAACCGACAGATTCAGGGTCTTTCAAGGTATAGAAATCCTTGCTTTTGTCTTTATTTTTAACTGTAAAAGTTATGCAAGAAAATGACATATAATATTTTTCAAATAACACTTCAGATTTCAAGAAGGGGATAATCCCAAAGATTATACAAAATGTTTTGTACATTGCTGTTGAATACTCCCAACTCCTTTGGGTTTGTAAAATTCTCTGACGAAATCATCAATTTTAAGGAAATATTACGGTTCACAAAATCGAATTCCTCACATAACTACATAAAAAATCAATAAGAATAGTTTGTCAATGAAAATTCTATGATTTCTTTAATCCAAAAAATCATGATGATAATACACCCTAGATTGAATTCCCTCTTGTATCTAAAGGGAATAATGATAAGAGTAAAAAAAAATTCAAAGCTCAAACATTACAAGTAAGCCTTGTTTTATTCAGACTGCTCCAGAAAAATTAATTTATTTGATGTTGATTGTTTTGTGACCAGGTCCTGGATAATGGTTAATTGACAATTTTAACGCCAATATTTTAGCAATGCATTGAATCCTTTTCACCAAATAATTTTAAGTCAACTTAAACATAAATGTTTAGATAACAAAATTTCTGCTTTCTTATCACGTTAAAAAATTTGATATGATGATTTCTAAAGGCAAAGTTCTCATCTTTAGAATTTAATTAAATAAGTAAAACTTTTAGAAATCATGATATTAAATGAGTGAACTTGATAAAAAATCGTAAAAAATATTATCTGAAAATTTATGTTTAGAAAATAAAAATAAAATTTTAATAGTTTTGAGTTTCTGTGATTAATTATTAATATGTAATTGATTCAAATTCAATATTTATATTTTTCTTAAATAAAAGTTATTAATTAATTTTTTTGAGTATTATCTTCACCAACGGCCTACGTAAATTAAAAAAAAATCAAATGTGGAAAGAGCAGCGACTCACTTAACAAGAAGATTAAATTTTAAAACAGATAAGCTGTCTTAAAAAAATTAAAGCATAATAAAATATGTTGAAATATTTTTTACCTTAACGCTATCTGAATTTATAATAAGAAGATTACAGGGATTTTCGCATTGAAAAATATTGAATTGCGAAAGGAAATTTTTATTGTTGCAAAATAAACCTTAAGAAGGAAAATAAAATTCCTAATATTATTTAGCTCAGTGCTTCTCAAAGTGGCGTATTACGTGTTACTGGTGGTCGGTGGGCCATCCGACATCGGTCCGCAGAAGTTCTAATAAAGAAAGGACAAAAAAAGGTAACTTTAATCCTCCAATTATAATTTCATCTTTATAATACTAACCATATAGAATATGTCCATTTTCGGCAATAAGCACATACAATGAAACAAATAAAATAAAATAAATGACATTTGACTACTACGTCAGTACAGGAAGAATAGTGCACCGGTCCCTGTTGCAATGGAGAAATTCCTGCCGGTCCGCCATACTAAAAAGTTTGAGAAGCACTGATTTAGCTTACGTTTGCTGTGATTTGCCCCTTATCACTCCGATTCATTCTACAAGCTATGTTTGTCTTTGTCCAAATGTTGTCATAAATATTCCACCCTTTTCTCATCATTCCATCGAGCCGACATTTCGCACGCCTATCCATTTATAATTAAAACACTTGACACATTCATATTTAATTAAGAATAATTAATTAATTATCTCGATTAGTTAACTTATTGCTGACATTGTATTTATAGCGGCAATTTTCCTTCGTCTTGACAAGAGCGCGGTGGCGTTAATGAAAAGTCACAGCATTCCATACTGAAGACCCCAGGTCAATCTAAGTAGTCGAACAGGGTTAAAATGAAGTGGAAAAAATTAAATATTCATCTATTTTCTTATAGTTATTTCCAATAACACTTAATTATAATGATACTTATATTTCATATAATAGGAAAAATTATAGAAATTTTGAAAGTTTTATTCTTGACATAAATGGCAAAGCCTTTGGTCTCACTATAGGTACTAGCAGTTCAATTTTTGAGTTTAGTCGAGTTGACTTTGGTTGAGGTGGCATTAAAAGTATCATTTAGTTTCAGGTCATTTGTATAAATTATTTCATTAGTTTGTTTGACGAAACGTAAAACTTACACGTTATTCCAACGATTAAAATAAAAAATATTGTATTTTTATATTTAAAGATTTTTATATCCGAATACAGCCAATTAGATAGAAATTAATATATAATTTTAGTAAGCAAAAGTTGATGATTATGGATATGTTATTAACTTTTTAAAAAGAGTGGGATGCAGAAAAGCTCTTTATGTTAATAAATATATGCCTATAGCATCCCAACCTTTAAACAAGGAAAGAAAAGATTTCCTGTGGTTTTAGTTTTATTTATATATTTTATGATTCATAAAATGTATCAAATGAGCACTATTACATTATAGTGTTGCTCATTTTATGCAATTAAATTTATATCTTGCGATACACATTGTGCACCTTTTTAATGCTGCCCTCAATGATTAATGTTCCCACGATTTTATTAGCTTTACCATCAGTATAGAATAATGAAAATCATAAAACATTTAAAGACCTCAATGGAAGAAACGTCTATCTGACATTTTAAATTTCTTTTAGTCATCCCCTGTATATGATAGATGATCAAAAATCGAATATTCTGAATCATGTTTTAAGAAAAAAAAATGTATTTGACCTTATTAAAAACTCAAATCTATTTAGTTAATTTATAAGAAATATGTACAATTTTGAACGTTAAAACTTGAATATCCCCAAAACTACAAAATGGGACATAGCCGTTTCTTCTCATGAGCTCTTCATTTCTGAATTCATGCGCACTTCAATATATCAGTATTTCTTTGGTATGTATATAATGATAAAAATAAGCAAGTATACTAATGATGTACACTTTAGTTTACAAAGACAAAGAGTATTATTGATTTCTAATTCTAAACACATCTTTCTTTATCTCTCCCCAAGTATATAAAAAAACCATCCATCAAAAGGTCATGAAATCCCTACATGCCCTACGCCTTCGCATTCTCTCATCAAAAACTGTTTGACGAAATCCCCTTTCTTAACTCCCGCTTCACACAGTGTATTCCCACCATCTAATTCTCTTCACCGTTAATCAAAGCCCACATATAAATAGTTTTATCATTCCCAACTCGTCCGCTTTCCTCATTTATAAATCATTTTCTAAAATCTCCATAGCTAATTTGCGAGGAGGCAGTACAACGTGTTTCAACATTTCTGAAACGAATACTTTTTACAGGCTATTTATCAAATCATTCCTTTAAAAAATAAAAGAAGACAAATTTATTTTACTCAATTTAAGAGAGTAACATAAGGCTGTGGGGAATAATGTTGTGGGATAAATGGACGAGACAAGCCGTATGAAAAGGTATTGATTTTTCGTGACGTTTTAAAAGAAGAAAAGAACGAAATTAGGAAGATAATAATGACATACTTGGCAGACATAAGAACTGTTAGGGGACTGACAGATGATTTAGTGGGTCACCTGCAAAAGAGATCTGAAAAGAATGCTATAAAACGAAAAATCATTTTTCAAAGGGTGGTGCTGGTAAAAGCCGATAAAGAAATGTTCTCTAAGCGAAAATGGGAAAATATCAACTTACAAAAGCTGCTGACGGGGAGTTAAAATTTATGTTCCACCTTTGATATTATGTGCACACATAGGGAAAATGTGCTAGCATGCATTTTTATGACTAGAGGCAGTATAAAGAAGAGTTACCTTTGCAGCAAACTGACAGAAACAGTTGGATGGTCTGGGTTCTTAACTTCAATTTTATTAAACGAAATTTCAGTCTTAATAAAAGAAAAGCCACTTCGTTTATATGACTTTTAAAACTATTATTTCTTCTTTAGGCTAGATTTTAATTATTCTATGAGTACTGCCCTTTTATAGTTGCAAGTTGTCCGCTTCAACTCCACACCGAGCCGGTCGCACTAAGAAATTAGGCTGTAACGTTATATTCTTAGCATGTAGTAGGCAACCCACACACAAATAAATCGTCTTTGCAAGTTATTAGAATTACAGGCTTGATTTCAATTCCACTTACTCAGTTGAGTTTAACCTGTTTCGCACAAATTGTTATTTTCAAAGAATTTATAGTTAAAACTACACGTATTACCATGTTTGGACCTCAACTGATGATGACATTATTTTGCCTGGTGAACAACCGTAAGTAGGTTTGAAATTGTCTTTGTTACGACATTCCGTTTTTTCTCTTCTATTAGGAAAATGTGCATTTATTCTTGGTGTTGAATTCGTAAAGTGTACACCCTACCTGTACGTAGTCAAGATAATACATTCCATACATTCTACTGCTAAACTACGTAGCTGTCGAAAGTGTGAAATGCTTTATCGTTGCCTGAAATGCTATAATTATATCGTTCCAGACTCTGAAATCCAAGCAGAAACACGATAATTATTTCGATATGCAGACAGAGATAAAGATACGCGTGAAAAAGAATACAGATTCCAGTTGCTTGGTTTTACTATAGGGAAAAACCATGTTATTTAACGCTTTATATAATTCAATCGTTACGTACCGTTGAATATCTTCGACATTTCTCTAGCTATAATTATGAAGTTTTAGTCTTAATTGATTGATAATAAAAGATTAATAATTTTTATTATGTTTTTTTTAAAACGTTAACACCTTTGTTCTGTTACACGACTGAGTTCTGAAGGGTGAAATAACATTATTAGTAAATAAAAGTTTAAAGGTTACTTTTATTATTTTTTAAAATTAACATTTGTTGGATCACATGTCAAATATAAAAATAAAATCGTACAGCACCCGAAAGTGTAAAAAAATTGGGCGCCTCGTGCATCACAGGAAGGAGGTAGCCAAGGTGTGCCACAATGTAGAGTTGAGGGTTCCTGAACATTTACATTATTTAAATATATATTTCTTCAAGTCATGAAATCAAATTCGGATCCATAGAATGAAACTGGATAATAGCACAATAGCTATTGAAAAAAGTATTTATTTTAAATTTATTCGCTTCTTGTCTAGAGCATTAACTTATTTTATGTTGTAGTTAATTGGTGTGAAATAATATTCCCTCGTATAGAAAAATTAAAAATACAAATTATATTTTGTAGAAATAAAAACAATACTAATTTACTTGCTTAAAAAAAGAAACGCTTACTTTAATAATTGCTACTTGTAGAATAAATTTGAGTGGAATGTTGCAATTGTATTGCAGCTGTTTTGATGTAAATTCAGATTTTAAAAAAAGACAATTTGAAGGTTTATACCAGGGGTGGGCAAACTGCGGCCCGCGGGCCGCATGCAACGGCTACGGAGTTCTTTGCGGCCCGCGGAAGGCTGCAGTAATATCGAAAAAATCAATAAGTTAATCTTAAAGATGGTTGTTTGTACTTGATTTGAGGCTAAATTTTGGTTATGTGCGGTCCCTTGATCTTTCATTTCTTACAAATGCGGCACTCGCCCTAAAAAGTTTGCCCACCCCTGGTTTATACCAAAGAATGAGGGGATTAATATGTTATTCTAAAACCTATTTAAGGAGCGATGATTAAAAAAAAATTGAACCAGTACTGTAAAAAATAATTTATGAATTGAATTGGACGATATGCGTTTGCGTGTATCGGCAGATTACCTCTTTTTCAATTTCTACTGCTAAGTGTATTTTTTCAAACCTCAATTAAAATAACAGTAGTATCAATTGAAAAATATAACTTTAAAAAATATTTGTTTGTATAATAGTTCAACATCTTGTTCTTTCATCTGATACACTTTTGATTAGCCAAAACCAAAATTTTGCGAGCGCATCAATGATAATAATAATAATAATAATTGATAATTTATCAATGTATCCCAGTAAAGAACCGGGCTCACAGCGCTTTATATGGATATCATAACAAACATATACTAATTAAATAACCATTCATACCATAATAACAACATAAAGGACAGTACATTACACATAAGCTACGCTAATCATTAAAAACAAATCATGTTTCATTAATTTGTAAATACATTTTGAAAACATGCGTCTTAAGTGCAGTCTTGAATAGGCCTGTCAACTGATACCCGGGACCCGGGTACCCGTTGCTGAGCAATTACCCGGGTAGTAAAATTGCGCCCGGGTACCCGCGAAATGGCTACTGCACTGCAATATCTTTAACAACAGTGGTCGAACTGCGGCTCCTCTGTTTTCACATTTCGTCTCGTGAATAATTTATCAAATTAACATTTTTCGTTTGAAATATATACTGTAAAATATGTTTAACATGAAAACGCTTAATAGGAAATAAATTTCAAACGGAAACAAAATACGGTCCCGACAAACTACAATGTATTTTGATACACTTTTTTTTCTTGGAACATGAAACAAAAATCATTCAAAACAAAAAGGTTTTGGTTCTTTGAATTGTTCAAGTAAGGAAAATAGAATACAACGTCGATATCTTGGAAGGGCTAGAAATGACCTTGGTTTTGGCTTTGAAATACGCCGCACATCTAATCCCCCCCCCCGGCTCACAAAAGTCTTCACTCCTAGCCCCACCATACTTTAAAAAAAACAACACCTGCAATATTCTTGTTTATTTTTAAAATTAATATTCCATTCGTTTAACGATTTTCAGTATAATAAAAATAATAAATGTTTGCACACAGTAAGACACAAAATAGAACATAACACAGATATCTAGGAAGGGCTAGAAATGGCCTTGGCTTTGTCTTTGAAATACGCCGCACATCTTTGCTACCGAAAAAATAAGAGCCAATGTTGTTTATCTATCCCCCCCCCACTCACGCACGTCTACTCTCCTATCCCCACCCTACTTTTAAAAAAACGCTTGCTATATTCTTTTTTTTTCTTCTTTTCCCCCAATAATATTTCAATGGTTGAATGATCTTCACACTGTAACAACAAACATAAATGCTGAGGGATGGGTCCACTAAGTAGGTGAAGGTCCCGGAAAGTTTTCTCAATTACCACAGTTGTCAGTTATGAACTAGAAATAACCGCCTTGTCATCATACGATTACCGCCCTTCATCTTTATAAGACTTTGTTTTCCCCAAACCCCCCCCCCACCACCCATAAAAAGAAATTCACTTTGGCGCCCCTCTGCTCATTGTTTTTCCACCACTATACTATAGTAGTATTTCTGTGTTATTATTTTCACATCGCTGAATCATTACATCTAAATTTCAGTTCTCATAATAAAGAAAAAGTTTAATTGCGGGCATGGCGGTGAAAATGTTTTGGCATTTTTAACGGGTAACCCAGTGTAACAGGCCAGATTAAACCCCTGACCAGAATATACCCGGGGGTATAATCTGGCCTAGGCCAGAATATACCCCCGGGGTTAAACTGGCCTAGGCCAGAATATACCCCCCTCAGGCCAGAATATACCCCTTTGACAACATGGGGATATATAGGTAAAAAATTGATGATTGAATTTTTAGTCTTTCTCTTCATGTTTTAGCTCTGTCAGAGAAATTATACTTTTTTCTTAAGTAGCAAAATTGTTTTAATTAAAATAAAATTGATTAAAATAAAATAATAATTATAAAATATTTTACGATGATTACATTTTATTTGAAAATGATGATGTCGCTGTCTCGTTTTTTAAATATGAAATCTTATATAATTTCGACGATTCAAGATCAAAAGTTACAGTCTATGCAAATTTAGTTGTTATATAGTTGTTATGTACTTGTCATGTAGTTGTTATGTATTCCCAGTGTTCACGTGTTGAATTACTTTATGTCTGAGGAGGATGTGGTTGTCCTCTGTTCCTGTCAGAATGTAGCTTACGGGCCAAAAGAAGTAACCGCCCCCACCCCCTGTTATTTCCTTTAATATGTACGTCAGGGTTGTTAAAAATCTCGATTGTGGCCATAATATACAATATTGTCAAAAGTAAGGCCATATTTGTTCAAAGACGGTTTATTCTTGAAATTTTTAGTGGGTTAAAAGTCCTAATCTGCATGTGTTTTTAGACAGGTTGAATCACAATGATGTCTGTTTCTTAACCTGTGCTTTCCTGTCCCTTTTGTTGTAGGCTCCCATTGACATTACTTTAACAGAATCATCAGGGAACTGATTGGGTGAAGGATCCTGTTTATTGCTGTAAACTTTTAAATTACTGACATTGTAGGTGCTTCTGATTATTTTGATATATTCTTTAGCTTAACTCTTGTCATTGATTCTACCACGAGGTAGAGACCAATCCATCAGGGCTCCATTTCCATGCGATGAATGCGGCGATGATTCTGCATATCATCGTCATCAGCATCCTTAATGGTAAAACTTTTCCATCTTCTGCAGGCCTGAGATCCCTAGGTAGCTTGGCTTTTCGTCCATACATAATTTCAAAAGGAGTGCACCTGGTTGCAGCATGTACAGATGTGGTATGCACTGGTTCAGTGGTGGTGTCTTCTTGCTGGTTTTTGGCTTTAGGACAAAACATTTTTGACAGGCTTTGATATATTTGTGCAGAGGCGTAACTAGGTTTTGGCGCCCTTGGCTAATTGATTTTAGGCGCCCTTGATAAATTGACAAGTTTCAGCTTTGCGATTTTTTTTCATTTGTTAGAAAAATAAATGAATTTTTTAAAATTTTATTTATAAATAATTACGTAGTCTGACAGTGACAGTCAAACAACGTGAATATAAAAAATGCATAAGAAAGGAACAATACTAATTTTCAGTTTATTATTTACTAAATAATACCAAATAAAGTGGTTGATCAAACGGAGTATTATTGCGACGATAAAGAATACAGCAAAACTTGAAGTATCATGTCATTGTATTATAAATAAAAGCAATAGTATCAATGTGTCATACTCTTTATCTGATACATAACGATAGAAACTCACAATTAAAAGTAAATTTAAGAAACAATCCACCGACTACAGCTAAGCAATTCTGTTAGCTGGCGTATTGGCCTGTTGTTAATACAGTCGGTCCTCTCTAAGTCGAACTCAAGGGGGGAAAATATTCAACTTATGCAGTTATCGAGTTAGGAAAACTGGCGTAATAGGCGCAGAAAAATCTTACCCCCCCCCATCCCACTGTGGAGGAAGTAAAGTGGGGAGGGGAGGGAAGGTGTCTACTCTCACGGGCTTATGTTGGCATGTCAAAGCAATTTGGCTTCCTTTAATATGAAACATAGACACCGCCTATCTTTCCTGTCAAGCCTACTAGCCGGTATGGCTGTTCAACCTCTCAATATCTACATTGTCCTTGATTAATCGGCGCGTATTACGCCATTTTTTCCTAACTCAAAAACTCCGTAAGTAGAATTTTTTTGGGTCCTTTTGAGTTCGACTTAGTGAGGTCCGACAGTATTTATTTAAATACAAATTTAAAAATAAGAGATTTAGTGGCGCCCTTTTGAGCAGGCGCCCTTGGCAACTGCCCCGATGCCAACCCGTTGTTACGCCACTGTATTTGTGAACGTCATTCTTCATTCTTTTCCAATAACAACGTTCAGAGATTGTGGCTGTCTTATCTCTGCCAAAAGTGCCACCAAAATTCGGGTGGACATTCCAACATTGTCGCAATCCAATAAGGATGACCGTACTGTTTTAAGAGTAACACAGGTAGAAATGAATTGCGCTGATTTAAATATTAAAAATAATTTGCACTACTGGAGCAAAGGTTTCTTTTGAATGTCTTAAGACTCCGTGAAGGCAATGTTTACCACACTTTTAGTCATCCTATTCTTTAAATTATTTTGCATGTCAGCGTATTTTCAGAGAGATTAAAGAAAAGGAAAGGTTCCATGATGTTTATTTCAAAAATAAAATGAAGATATGCCTAAACCGTTGCTCTAGTAACATTTAAAATGTATGAGAGGAGGAAAAAAACATAAAAAGAAAAAAAAACATTCATGCATAATTTAATTCAATAATCTAAAATAATCTTTATTGCCATACTCAAAATAATTAAACATAATGATTTGATTAATAAGCGAGGTACACGAAATAAATGTTCGCAAGCGTTTGAAAAGCTACAACTATAGGCTAGTCCCTATCGCGCTTAAAGAAATTTTTTTTAATAATCAATTCATGTATTGCTTGAATTAGTCAACTTAAAATTTAAAAAAATTTAATTAAAAAAAAAGATAATAAAAAAAAACGCTGATTCCATCTATACTTGTGTAGACTGTAACTTTAGATAAAAAGTTACCGTCATATCAGACATCATAATAAATGAAATTATTTTATTATTATTGTTTTACTGTAAATAAAACATCTTTCCTACTTAATAAATGAGTTTAACTTCTCTGACAAAGCTAAAACTCATAAAAATGTCTTAATAGTCATTCATCCATTTTTTACTATATATCCTTATGTTGTCAAAGGGGTATATTCTGGCCTGGAGGGGTATATTCTGGCCTAGGCCAGTTTAACCCCCGGGGTATATTCTGGCCTAGGCCAGATTATACCCGGGTATGTTCTGGTCAGGGATTTAATCTGGCCTGTTACACCGGGTACCCGTTCAAATTTTGGACGGGTACCCGGGGAGCTTTTTACAACAATATTGACAGCCCTAATCTTGAAGGATTTGGTAGTTGGAATACTACGGATGTGTAATGGTAGAGAATTCCATTGTTTGGCTGCACAAAAAGAGAATGACCATTCGCCAAAAGTTCGTGTCTTAGGAACACAGAGAATACGTGTGTCTGCAGAAGAGCGTAGCTGACGACTTGGGGAGTAGACCGACAGAAGTTCAGTAAGATAGGAAGGAGATGAGTCAGAAAATAAGTTTCGACAGAGAACAGCCAGTTTGTAATCAATTCAAGCTTGTATAGGTAGTAGAGAGAACAGAGAGAATGCGTGTGTCTGCAGAAGAGAGCAGCTGACGAGTAGGGGAGTAGACCGACAGAAGTTCTGTAAGATAGTAAGGGCATGAGTCAGAAAAGAAGTTGTGACCGAGAATGACCTGTTTGTCATCAATTGGTACTTGTATAGGTAGCCAGTGAAGTGAGTAAAGTAACGGAGTAACATGGTCATGTTTTTTTGCCTTAAGAACTAGTCTGGCAGCTAAATTTTGAACTTTCTGTAGTTTTTCAATACATTGTTTTGGCGCACCTGACAGAAGAGAATTGCAATAATCAATGCGAGCTAGAACAAGAGCACAGACTAGAGTTTTTGTTGCACTAACTGTTAAGTAATGACGGAATGAGCTTATCTGACGAATGGCGGTGTAGACAGAGTGACAGATGTGATTGATGAAGTTGTTGGTAGACATGCTGTCAGAAATAATGTAGCCAAATTTTCTAGTCGATGTTTTGAACAGTATATCAGAACTAGCCACCTGAATAGAATTAGGAAGAGACAAAGTACTGCGTGATTTATAGTTGCAAAATAGGAGTGCTTCTGTCTTATCGTCATTCAGCTTGAGCTTGCTGAAGGTCATCCAAGACTTTACCTCACCAATGCACTCCTGCATTAATTGGATAGTGGAGTCAATATCAGAGGGATCAATGTGAGT
Organism: Ampullaceana balthica; assembly: GCA_944989445.1. Taxonomy (NCBI): domain Eukaryota; kingdom Metazoa; phylum Mollusca; class Gastropoda; family Lymnaeidae; genus Ampullaceana; species Ampullaceana balthica. Next base: position 649,097 of record CALYLW010000195.1, on the reverse strand, counting down.
GTATAATAATAATAATAATAATAATAATAAATTGATTATTTATATAGCGCTGTATCCCAGTAAGGAACTGGGCTCACAGCGCTTTACATGAAAGAAATAACATACTTATAAGTATTAAATTAACTTTCATATCACAACAAATACACAAAATTACAATACATTATACATAAGCTACGTTAATCATTTACAAGAAATGTTGTTTCATCAATTTTAAAAATAAATTTTGAAAAGATGTGTCTTAAGTGCAGTCTTGAAGGACTTGGTTGTTTGAATACTTCGTAATCGTAATGGTAGAGAATTCCATTGTTTGGCTGCACAAAAAGAGAACGACCTTTCACCAAACGTTTTGGTGCGTGTATAGCTGAGTATCATCTGCAAATGATTGGCTTTTAACTGAATGCTTTTCGAGCAGTAGAAGTAGTGGCCTTGTATACATTACGAAAAGAACCGGACCCAAAACGGAGCCCTGAGGCACACCATAAACCAAGTCAGCTCTGTGAGAGATACAGCCATTTACTGATACCACCTGTGATCTGTTAGATAAGTATGATTGAAACCAAGCCAGAACTGAGCCAGAAATCCAAAAAAAATTGTGCAGGGTTTTTAGCAACGATTGATGGTCGACGGTGTCAAAGGCTGCACTAAGATCTAAGAGGAACAATATAGAGATTTTCCCACTGTCCAGTGCGAGTAGAAGGTCATTTGTTACCTTCAACAGAGTCGTCTCTGTGCTGTGAGAAGGTCTTTAGGCCGACTTATTAGGACCTAGAAGAGTGTTTTCGTTAAGATAAGCAAAAAGTTGTTTTAAGACAAGTTTTTCTATGACCTTCGATATAAATGAAATATTAGACACAGGTCGATAGTTGTTTAAATTGTTTTGGTCTAACCCTTGTGTTTTAACAATGGTTTTATTGGAGCAGATTTACATAAGGTGTGAAAAGAACCAGAAGTTAGACTCTCATTTACTATATTGGTTATTGTTGGGAGTAAGAGATCTAGTGACTCAACCAATAGTGGAGTGGGGATTGGATCAAGAGAGCAGGACGTTGGCTTAGATTTTAGAATAACAGCTTTGACCTCATTTTCCTCAACAGGCTGGAAGATTTCAAAGTTTGACCTCACAGTAAAAGAAGGAGATAAATTTTGTGGTGGTAAAATCGTTCTGTCAAGCTCAGCCCGAATTTCGGCAATTTTGTTTGTTAAAAAATTACAAAATATATCTGGTTGTTGATGCAATGGTTATACAGAGGGTAGGACCACAGCTTCACCCCTTCCTCTGAGGTTATTACATACATTAAATAGTTGCCTACTAGTACTACTTGTGAGTATTTTATTACCATAGTAATAGTTTTTTGCTTGATGTTCGATGTTAGTCACACGTCACTTGGCGGTAGAATAAATTTGCTTATGTACGACAAGTCTTTTCTTCAACCCCGTCTTTTCAGTTACACGGCGATCTTTCTTTGCGCGTCGAAGTTCATCCCTTATTGTTTAATACCAGGGAGCTGTCCGTGTTGACTTGACATTGTGGCGGGTTACAGGGGCATGTTTATCCAGCACAGTGCGTAGTGCACCATTCAGCATATCCAAAGTGGGGCAGAGGTCAGGGGACACGGCCACACTTAGATCTTGCTGGAAGTCATCGTGGTTCATGCCACGCAGATTGCGAAAGTCCTGAAATTTTGCGAGAGTAGGGGGGGGCAAGAACACTAAGTTCACACATAACATAGAAGTGATCCGAGGACAGCTCTTCTGTTACTATTGCAGATTTGACAATGTCAGGTCCGTGCAATACCCAGTCAATTATGTGTCCTCGATTGTGGGTTTGTTTATTAATTATTTGATTAATGTTGAATACCTCCAAAAGTTCCACCATTTTTGCTGTCGAGGGATTCTGTGTTTGTTAAAAATGAAAGTTAAAGTCCCCTTTTATCATGTAAGTGCCAGGCAGGGTGTTGCGATGATCCAAAAGTTCCGGAAACTTTTATACAAAAAACTTTTGATACTAAAAAAAATGCATTTCCCGTCTGTGTACACAATTAATTGTTTTTTTTTATTTTTAATTTTTTTATTTAAAAAAATTTTTTTTTGAAAGTATATAACTACATGAACTATATTTTTTATTACAGTTTATATTTCTCTTTCCAGAAATGTGTTTTGATCTCCCACTACAAGATTGCTGGACTTCTCAGTATGACATTTTAATTGTGTTTGACTGCAGGGATGAAATTAGCTTCCAATACAAAATTTATTCTTGGTTGCAGCAATTTTTTTCTACTAGTAGTGGTATAAGTTTTTCCTTAATAACATACGGTATGTCTGGTCACAGAGTCATAAAAAGATTTCATGAAGAGTTTTCTAATGACCATCAAGGTGAAATTTACGACCAAGATAACTGCCCAAAGGACTTGTTGGTCACAGAGATATTTCACGTCGTCAGACAAGCATTTCACGAAGGTAGACGTGGGGCTAAAAAACTGGCATTTGTTATGATTACAGATGTTAGCTCTAACCAAGCGATTGACACATATTTTATAAATGAAGCGGAGATCATTCAAAAGGAAGATATGGACGCACTAAGTTTGTTTATTGTTATAAACTCCGACGGTGTTTATGTTAAGAAAAGTAAGTTTTTTGTGTATACAACCGAGTCAGACCATACACGACTAAAAACGTTTCTGGGAAAACTGTGTAGCACTTGCAGTCCCGATACATTTTCTTTTACTAGCTTAGATCAAAAGAATAGAAAATGTTATTCCTTAAGCAATTCAACATCAATGCTTTCATTATCTGATGCAATACATAATTGTGATGGTATTTATGAACTGATAGAAATTAATTCTGAAGAAGAATTCAAATATCTCAGGTCTTTACTGTTTAGTCATTTACAAAAGCTAAACTATTTAGAAGCGTCAGTTCTTATTCTAAGAAAGGGTTATGATATTTATACAACTACAGTTTACGGGGATCTCTGTACTATTTGGAAGTTTAGGAGTACACTAACTGAATCAAGTGACATAGAATCTTTTATGGCAAATAGATCAACAGTAAACAACGATATTCCGATTACTGACGGATGGATTTCAATTAATTGCATGGAAAAAATAGACAGTTTGAAAATATGTCAAATTGACTTAACTCTCGACTCTGATGAAAATTTTAACAGTGGAATTTCAGTATTTACACTCACTTATAAAAGAGTTGAAGAAGGAAAAACGACCTTGTTACCTAAAGGTTACTTCAAAAATTTGACCCATTTCAATAGATTTTACTTTGGAAATTACCCTATGGAGGATTATAAACAAGCCGTAAGTGTACAATGCCCTGCCGATGAAAATGTTAATGGTTTTTGTCACCATATTCTGATGTGTTTTTCAGGAGATACCAACTACAAACAATCATTTTGTAACGCCCCAGTTCAATATATTTACAAACATAAATTGGTGACTGAGTATTTAAACTATGTGGTTTTTAAAACTAATTTTGGGAATCAAGAAAGAATTAAAATTTTTAATTCCTCTAAGGAGACAAGCCAAAACATGCAGCCCTATTTAAAAATGTTGAATGACGATTCTTTAAAATTCAAAGACTATCCTTTCTATAATAAGAACGACATAGTATCTTGTAAAAGTTTTATTTTAGGCAACACACAGACTTTAACTTTTACTTTTAAAAAACCCTTAAATTTGATCAACGATACCCATTTCATTAAGACCAGTTCAACTCAACCTAATTGCTTTTTTTCTCGCTCAGTAGCCAAAGAATGTCCAGTGTCTGAAAATCACATAAATTGCAGTGAGGTAGTTTGTCCATCTAATTTCATCAAATTCCCAGACTCTTACTGCGTATTTTTGGGAGAAGAATTATCATCTTTAAATTCCACATGTTACTTTTTAGAATCTAGGCAGACTGAGAAGAACAAACTTTTTCAATGTTCAGTGCAACTGAAGTCAGCACTAAAACGTACATGTACCAGTGAAGATAGATTAGATTATTCTGCTTGGGAAGAATTAAGTTGTGATTTCCTTTGTGAAGATGGTTTTTGGTGCTTACAAGCCCATAGAAAGGAAACTGCTGGAAATAAAACGTCGTTATATTACGATTTATTTCTTAAAAATATAGAAATTTCAAAGATAGCTGATAACTATAAAATACAACCCGACGAATTGCCATTTCTTTCTCTATTAGATCATGCAGAAATACGGGCTTCTAATTGTAACATAATTGATGTGTATCAAACTTTCCAAGAACTCGACACATCTCAGCTTGTCAGTTTCGATCTAAGTTTTAATAACATAACAAGTGAAGATTTAAAATTTATTGCCTCCATAAAATTACTCAGATATCTAAACATATCTTACAATCCATATCTGAAAATTGAATCAAAATCAATGTTCCCTAAATTTTTACAGCATTTAGACTTGTCTTATACCAATATTGATAATGTTCCATTTGCTACTTTTGATAATTTGGTTTACTTAAGATTTCTTTATCTGAGACATACCAAAATAACAAGCTTTAAATCAGTGGGATTAAAACCGTATTTCGTTATAAATATCCTTGATTTAAGAGAAACTGAGCTGCAACAAATAAAGATCAAATATTTTGAAGGTTTAACCATTCAAAAAGCGTTGTTTGTTCCCGACTACAAATTTTGCTGTCCACAAGTGACAGGATCAAACGTTCCACAAGACAAATGTTTTTCGCCGAAAGCTCCATTCCTGTCTTCATGTAAAGATCTTATTGGCGACTCTAACAAGAGAATTATTTTATGGCTAGTAGGGTTTGTAGCTTTTGTGTCAAATTTGCTTGTAGTGGTCTACAGATTAGTTTGGGACAAAGAGATTTTAAAGAAGGCTTATGGGCTTTTTGTGACTTGTCTCGGGGTTTCTGATTTAATTATGGGGCTCTATCTGCTTGTCATTGCCGCAGCAGATAGTTATTTTAGAAGTCTTTATGTTTTAAATGATACGAAATGGAGATACGGAAACATCTGCAAGTTTGCTGGCTTTTTAGCCACATTTTCTAGTGAATCGTCGGCTTTTTTGATATGTCTAATTACAATAGACAGATATTTAATTATACGTTATCCCTTTGGTGAACACAGGTTTTCAGAATTATGTAAAAAAGCTGCACTTATATTTACATGGCTCTTTAGCTTTATACTCGCTTTGATACCGACTCTTCCGTTTGACTGGGATATTTACTCATTCAATAGCATTTGTTTGTCTTTGCCGTTGAATATTGTAATGCACAAAGGCTGGCAATATTCCTTTAGTGTTTTCGTTCTTCTCAACTTTTTAACTTTTATATTTATTTTTATGGGCCAGGTATCAGTTTTTCGTTGGTTTCTGAAAAATAAAATTCCAAAAAATTCTATCTTAATCACATCGAAAAAAAATGACTTAGCGCTAGCCAAAAATCTTGCTTTTGTTGCTATATCAGATTTCATGTGTTGGTTCCCCATTGCAATAATGGGTTTTGTATCACTTGCTGGTTACACTTTCGGTAATGAAGCATATTCTTGGTCAGCTGTACTGGTCATACCAATCAACTCGGCATTGAATCCTATCATTTACACTGTTCCCGCTATAACAAGAAAATTACGAACAATGCTAGGCTAAAATGTCTTTTAGCGACACTTTTTGTAGAACGTTTTTTTCAGCGAATCTTTGACAAGTAATATTTTGTTTTTAACTAATTTATTTCAATGGAATCCACTGAATATGCTAAGGTAAATGTGTCTTTTTTTTCGTTTTGTTAATAGTTCGCTTTATTTGTAACTATGTGGATTAGAAGAATTCACGAAACATTACCGATCTATAATCAATATACATAATTAGTCTATTACTCGTCTAAAATGAGGAAGTTTTCAAAATGGATATATTTCAGTTTTTGTAATTGTCCCTTTTGCCTGAAAACCGCATAGTAAAAATCAGAAAGTTGTAGAGACCAAGAGTAAAAAATTAAACCTCTTTTCCATGCTGAAAAATGTATGAGGACGTTTGAAAATAGTGTTGTCTTTTTTTAAATTTACAATTGGTTGTCGTTCGGTTGTTAAGTTTCGATGCGTTTTGAACTACAAAGCCATTATTTATTAATGCAAATGATATTTTTCAACTTATGCTTCAGTTTAGCGTTTATTTTTCTTTTATACACTTTGAGATTGCATATTTGTATGTTTTAAAAAAATAACTTATATAAAAATCGAACTCCTCACCACAATAGTTTTTGTTTGATTGTTATTTACATGTAATATTTTAATGCGTCTTAGACTAATTTACAAGTAAAAATATTTGCTTTTAATATAGAACTGGAAGGGGTGCTGACATGACAACAAAAAAACGTTAATTTCAATTCCTAAAACGTGTAAATTAAATTGTATATACGATGAACTGTTGATACTTTAATATTTTCTTTTATCCAGTGTTAAACTTTACTTCAAAGGTTTCAGGGACAATAAATAGTTCTTTGTTATTTTTATTTATAAATAGTTAAAATTTTTCGTTTACATGTTTTTGATAATGTAAAGGTAATAATGTATGAACTAATGGGCGCATAAACTGACAAGTCATAATAGATCTTGAAAAGGTGCTGACTTGACAATAATAAAAACGTTTATGTGAATTACTAACACGTGTATATTAAATTGTAAATATGATTAACAGTTGATAAGTTAATCTTTTCTGTTATCCTGTGACAAACTTTGCTTACTACGTTTCATGCAGAATAAAAAGTTCTTTTTTATTAACATGTGTAAAAATTAATTTTAATTTTTACATGTTTTGGTAATGTCCATGTCAATATTACGTACGTATATATAAATTTATTTTTCTATATTAATATATAACATTCGTTTTTCGGTTTATGAAATTTACAATTGGTTGTCGTTCGATTGTCAAGTTTCGATGTGTTTTGAACTACAAAGCCATTATTTATTACTGCAAATGAAATTTTTCAACTTATTCTTCAGTTTAGCGTTTGTTTTTCTTTTATACACTTTGAGATTGCATATTTGCATATTTGTATGTTCAAAAAAAAATAACATATCTAAAAATCGGGCTCCTCCCCACAATAGTTTTTTTAATTGTTATTTACATGTAATATTTTAATGCGTCTTAGACTAATTTTGAATTACAAATCTTTGCTTTTAATATAGATTTATTAGAACTGGAAAGGGGTGCTGACTTGACAATAATGAAAACGTTTATTAGAATTCCTAAAACGTGTATATTAAAGTTGATACTTTAATATTTACTTTTATCCAGTGCTTAACTTTACATCAAATGTTTCATGGAAAATAAATAGTTCGTTGTTATTCATATTTGTAAATAGCTACAATTTTTTATTTACATGTTTTTGATAATGTAACGGTAATAATGTATGGACCAATGGGCGCATAAACTGACAAGTCATAATAGATCTTGAAAAGGTGCTGACTTGACAATAATAAAAACGTTTATGTGAATTACTAACACGTGTATATTAAATTGTAAATACGATTAACAGTTGATAAGTTAATCTTTTCTGTTATCCTGTGACAAACTTTGCTTACTACGTTTCATGCAGAATAAAAAGTTCTTTTTTATTAACATGTGTAAAAATTAATTTTAATTTTTACATGTTTTGGTAATGTCCATGTCAATATTACGTACGTATATATAAATTTATTTTTCTATATTAATATATAACATTCGTTTTTCGGTTTATGAAATTTACAATTGGTTGTCGTTCGATTGTCAAGTTTCGATGTGTTTTGAACTACAAAGCCATTATTTATTACTGCAAATGAAATTTTTCAACTTATTCTTCAGTTTAGCGTTTGTTTTTCTTTTATACACTTTGAGATTGCATATTTGCATATTTGTATGTTCAAAAAAAAATAACATATCTAAAAATCGGGCTCCTCCCCACAATAGTTTTTTAAATTGTTATTTACATGTAATATTTTAATGCGTCTTAGACTAATTTTGAATTACAAATCTTTGCTTTTAATATAGATTTATTAGAACTGGAAGGGGTGCTGACTTGACAATAATGAAAACGTTTATTAGAATTCCTAAAACGTGTATATTAAAGTTGATACTTTAATATTTACTTTTATCCAGTGCTTAACTTTACATCAAATGTTTCATGGAAAATAAATAGTTCGTTGTTATTCATATTTGTAAATAGCTACAATTTTTTATTTACATGTTTTTGATAATGTAACGGTAATAATGTATGGACCAATGGGCGCATAAACTGACAAGTCATAATAGATCTTGAAAAGGTGCTGACTTGACAATAATAAAAACGTTTATGTGAATTACTAACACGTGTATATTAAATTGTAAATACGATTAACAGTTGATAAGTTAATCTTTTCTGTTATCCTGTGACAAACTTTGCTTACTACGTTTCATGCAAATTAAATAGTTATTAACATGTGTAAAATTACAGTTTATTTTTTACATGTTTTGATAATTATGTGGTGATAATGTATGGACAAATGGGCGAATAAACAAACAAGTCATAATCATCGATGAAGCTTAAACGGCTTCAAGTCACAGTCACGTGATGTGAATCACATTACAGTCATATAATTTATTTTTAACGCTCTGTGCTGTATTATTGGTGCACTCATAATTGGTGCGCACTGCGCACTATTCAATGCCGCAAGTTAACGTCCGACTTACTCCTCAGCAATATTTGTTAATACGTCGAACTTCAAACTTCTTCCTTGCAGTATCACTTTATGCTGTGTGTAATTCATTATGCATTACTATTATCATGATTATATCATTATTATTGATGCAAACTTATATAACCCGAAGCCTAAGCTTGGAGGTTTTCTCATAACACATATATTCGTATATATAATCAAAATATATACTCTGCTATGTCCGTTCGTAACGCTAGATTTTAGAACGCCCACCACTAAAAAGGTAACCTTAAAAAATATATTGCTACTAAAAAAATTCACTATTTTCAAACGTCCGCATAAAATGGTTCAATATGGAAAAGAGATTTAATTTTTCTCTCTTGGTCTCTACATTTTCTGATTATTTACTATGCGGCTTTCAGGCAAAAGGGACAATTACAAAAACTGAAATGTATCCATTTTGAAAGCTCCCGTTTTTTTTGACGGGTAATACACTAGTATTCGTATATGTAATCAAAATATATACTTTGCTATGTCCGTTCGTAACACTAGATTTTAGAAAGCGCACCGCTTTAAAAAAATTGCCTTGAACAAATACTGAAAATAAAGATAAAAAAAATTAAAAATAAAAAAAAATTAAAAAAAGAGAAAAGACAACACTATTTTTAAATGTCCGTTTAAAATTGTTCAATATGGAAAAGAGATTTAATTTTTCTCTCTTGGTCTCTACTTTTTCTGATTATTTACAATGCGGTTTTCAGGCAAAATGGACAATTACACAAACTGAAATATATCCATTTTGAAAACTTCCGTCATTTTTGACGGGTAAAACACTAGTTGCAAATTATGTATATTGATGATTTGCAATGTTATCGTCTGTCCTGTCCGTGACGCTACTAATTTTAGAAAGCAGCGCACCAAATTACTGCACTAAAAATAACTATTTTCGAACGTCCGCATAAAATTGTTCAATGAAGGAATAAATGAATAAAACAAAAATAAAAAAATAAATGAAAGTTCTGTATTACGTAATTTTTTAATCTGATGTGTATTTGTTTTGAAAACCTCCGTCAATTTTAACGGGTGATACACTAGTTTTGGACATATTTCTTTTTGAGTACGTACCACTTAAAATTGTACAAGTATGTTCAAAATTTATAAAATGTAATATTATGCTGAATTAATGTAACACTTGAGGAAAATCACGTTCCTAGTATTGTTTTTAACATCAGTCAAGTAATAGAATAATACAGTGGTACCTCGGTATACGTCTTTAATCTTTTTTAGAAACTTGGACCTATACCAAGTAGAGGTATACCAAACGTATTTTACTATAAGAAATAGAGGGAAATGATAAAATCCGTTCCTGTGAAAAAAGCATATTATCATTTACATATTTATACATTTATTGAGGTGGTTGTATCAACTAATTTAAGCCCTGCTTATTATCAAAATACATAAGTATAAAGAACTTAACTACTTTTTTTTTCTGTTTTCCTGTTATCCAGATCAAAAGCAACTTTTCAACATGCTCTAATGTCCCCCATCTTTCTTTTTTAATCGATTTAACCCCATTTTCCTATTTAATAAATTCATTGTTTTTCCCAATCATAGAAATCGTCATTCTGGGCATGCTTCAATTAGGTACCGTGACACGCACGCCAATTTCATCTAATATAACTAAGGCTGGATTAACCTATAGGCAAACAAGGCACGTGCCTTGGACACCAAGCGTTTGGGGGGCACCACAAGTCCTCAAGAAAAATGTGTGTATTGTCCATAATCGCCATGACGTTAGCAAATCGCAAATGTAATATTAAATCGTACAAGAGCGGATTAAATGGAAGGCTGAGTGGGCTAGAGCCAAGGGCCCCCAATGATTTAAGACTAAATTAAGGGACCCCAGACTTATTACATTGTATAATAAAGTGGCTGGACAGGGCCCCACATGGAATTGCTGCCAGGGGCATACATTTTGCGCAAAATTAACTTTGATGATGAACTTTGCCAGATGTAAATCTAGAATAAAGAACTTTAAAATGTAAAGGTTTGCTTTCTCTGACTTTCTCATCTATTAAAAAAGTTACAGTACGTTTGTCTAATATTATTACAAAATTAATTGAATATCAATTTTAATACAGAAATAACTTATCGCAGTTTTTATTTGAGTGATACTAGTACAAAAATATGTGTTAACAGCGGTGTCACCAGGGTGGGTGTTATCCAGTTCGATAGGTCATGGTGTCACCCCCTGACAACTTATCCCATAGACCTCCTCCGAGTATGCCAATGCCAAATAACGAGGCATACAGAATTTTACCCTTTGGTGTCACCCGGTGCAGTCCGCACCTCCCGCAATCCCTTGCGACGCCAACTGTTTTGTTTGTTAGTTGGTTTGATTAATATTGAACATACCAGTGGTCAGTGGGGGATTGGGGCAGAAGGGGGCACCCATATGGGTATGTGCCTCGGGCACCAAGATGGCTTAATCCGACCCTGAATATCACAATCTCTTTTTTCAACTCCATGGTGATCCTAACCATCTTTTTAAAAATCCCTTGTATTAACTTCACCGTATTGTCTGTCTGTCGTGGTCCAAAAACAAAAAGAAAGAAATGACCCACTTCCCGTGGTCCTATTGAACTGAAATTTTGCACATAGACTTTTTCACCTAACAATGCATTTCATCAAAATTGCAGATTGATCGAGTGTACTTTAATTAAACTAATGAATTTTTAGTTTATCTCTATGTATCTCTATGTATCATGTAAGTGTTTATGCTAGTCTGTCGCGTGGTGAGTATTATATTGAACATACTTCGCCCGGTGCGTATTATATTAAACATGCCTTTATAATATTTTCCCGATCTGTACACGGTTATGCTAGTCTGTTGCGCGTTGCGTATTATATTGAACGTAATCAATACTTTTAGGTATGTCTCATATATAAGTGATTTATAGTCAAAGCCCTGGTTTTTTAAGGATTGTTTAATTCGTTGCTTGGCTCCTCTCATTAACTTTCTTAAACGAAGTGAATTTCTGAAGTGAATTTAATTAAAAATTTCACGAGAAAAGCACAAAATAACGTGAAAATTTAAGAGTCATTGCACGAATCTTTTACTGTATGGTAGAAACTGCTACTAGCACACATGAGTATCGCGCGGTGTGCTGTGATAACTACATGCTAGGCATGCGCGATGTGTCATTTTGACTCATATGAGCCATCCATAGATGTCATCACGTACCTCTGGGGGAGGGAAGTCACACATTTGTGACGATGTGTGACGAGGAGGGGCGGTGTTTTAGAACTGCGTTGTCACATCAAAGTGCGCAACTTTAAATAAAAGTTTCACTTAAATATTTGATTGCTTACAATTTATTTAAAGACGTTTTATATCGCTTCACTCGTGTTACGATATTAGAGGGCTGCCTTACACTAAACTAATAATACTTAATTAAATGACAATAAAGTCATTTGAAGCATGCTCATTTTCAAATAGGAAATATGGCAAATTTCAGGAGGAGGGGCGACAATTTGTGACGACATATTTGAGGGTGGGGGGAGGCTAACTTTTTGTGACAAGGTGTGACGAGATGGGGAATCTCGTTACGTCATTTACAAGTAGTTCGTATTCCCAAAATAGGACGTATTACAAGCAAAACGTTTCGCTTCCAAACAGAACGTATACCAAGTTGGACATATACCAAAGCAGACGTATACCGAGGTACCACTGTAATTCTTTCAGTTAAGAAATACAATTAATCATGCATCGAATCACCTAAGCGTTGTTAGATGTGAAATAACTTTTACGTAACATGCTGCCTTTAAACTCTTTTTAATTCTAATCTCAAGAATTTATTAATGGAAAACAAAACAATCAAACAAAAAGAGGTAGAACATAACTTTTGGAATAGAATGTTTTCTAAGATTGCGTTTTCCACTACTGGCGGTGGTATTCCATAATTGAGGTCTAGATTATTATTTAAGACTTTGTACATAGTATTATTGGTTTGGAATTAGCTGCATAATAAATTCTTACTTTAAAAAAGCGTGTAAAAATGGAAATGTTCTTTTCGTTTACACTTTTTAACATCTTCTGAACATGGTTTAACCCAATAAGTATGTAAATATTATAAACAATATTTGACATATAATGAATGGACATTTTGTTATGAGTGCAAAATTGTTATTTATATAATAACATTCTTGTAGTTGTCATCCTTCACTTCACAAATGGAACATGTCAAGTACAATTTCTGAGTCCTTGAGTTCATAATTATTATTTATTCTTATTTAAAGGTTATAAACTATGTATACATATTACACTTGGCTGCCTTTTTTAAGACGATTGAAACTGTTTGCATCATATTTTCTATTTTAAATCCATGCTTTATAATATAATGATAAACTAGAAATTCATGGGCAAATTGGAAACAGTATGGCTGATGATGCTGTTACGCCATCCACCATAGAGTATAAACAATTCACGTTGACGCTCGAAACATCGCCATGTTCATCAAAGGTAAGTAGTAGCTTATCATCTCTCTCAGTGAGGTAGACGAACAGTCGGTATAAATAACAACTCCATATATATTCATGGAACAAAGAGGGTTCTAAAGCATATTCATCTGAAATATTGTTTGCTCCTTCCTCCCTTCCTTGCCAGCACACCGCTATTGGAGAAGAACCTATCCGTGTAGTGAACTTTTAATTCAGGAGCAAGTCGAAATTGGTCAGAACGAGGTTGTTGTTACCCGCCTCCCGCGCTGTAGTTTGTGTCCGTTCTTTCTCCACTTTCTTTGCACTCTCCATGAGCAAGTCTGCAGCTTATGCTACGCCGCGGGGCGTCTAGTTTCATAAGAATTATAAATCCTCAAATCCTATTTTTACATCATTCCCTTTTCAAAAATTAAAATATAAGCTAAACAATGATGTTATATAATATTTTTATACAAAATCGATCGCAGCGCCACCTAACTTACATCCATACAGACAACGGGAATCAATATACATAATTAACATAAGTAACTTATCCGCGTTTGATAAATACGAAATATTAAACTTGCTGAAATGTACACAAATTATTTCATTATAATTATAAATTACATCGTTCCCTTTTCAAAAATTAAAATCTAAGCTAAAACAATGACGTCATATAATATTTTTATACAAAATCGATCGCAGCGCCACCTAACAGCATTATTCCATACATACATACAGACAACGGGAATTATGTATATTGATTATTATTATTTATATAAAGTCATAGTTGACATTTTTTTCTTAAGTTCATAAATTTAATATCATGATTTCAAAACACTTTTTAAAATATTTAATTCATTTTTAATGCCCTTAAAAATAATGCCAGTCCATTAGATGCGAAATTGATTGCGTATCATATTCTTCAACTGCATACGTAAAGATGTTTTATAAAAATGTGGTAATTCAGTGAATTCTCACCCATGTGGCCTACCAAAAAAAAAGAGAATATTATCTCTTGTAGAAAATCAACAACATTTATTCAATATAAAATGAATTTTTTTAAAAAGGAAATTATCAAACTATGCAGTTTCTCCCCAACGGTTTGTAAAGAGCAGATGGCTTAGTGGCGTAGCCTTTGGCCTAAAGTTTAAGACTAGAGTTTTATTTCCAGAGGTCATTCGTGTCCACATTTCTTTAGGGCGGCTAACAGGATTCCTGTCTCTTCAAACTGTTGTTATTTTATTTTTTCAAATTGTTTTATGTGGTTGTTGGGCACTGGGGAGGGGGGGGGGTATAGAAACTTTCCATCTCAGTTAAGGAGGGAATTCCCCTCTGAACTCATTTGGTTTTTATTATTATTGACATGAAACTAGGCTTCTGTTGCTTATATTAATTACATATATTGTAAAATGATGTTTACTGATATTAACTATCAAACCGCCCAGTCGACAAGTGAAAAACATAATCAAAACCAATGATAAAATCAATTTTGGACATTTAATAAGACAAGAAAAAGGTTATCAAATTTTCAAATTGGCTTCTTAACTCTTTTAATTGATAATTGTTTGTTCAGTGTCGCGTCTAAACTGTTATGAAGTGACGGTTTGCGTTTTAATTTTATTGTCCCTTATTGTTTTCTTAAGCCATCATATTGTGTATAATTCAGTGTTTCTCAATTATTTTATGTCATGCCCCCATAGGAAGAAAGAAAACATTTCGCGCCCCCCACGCGACTATAAATAGTATCATTTGTCTATAAAATTGTTATAAGTATACCTCTAAATAACGTATCAAACGAGCCCCCTTTACGAAGCCTCGCCCTACCCCTCCTGGGGGCTTGCCCCACTATTTGAGAAACACTGGTATAATTGAACTGTTTGACATTATTGTCCTAGAAAACCATATATGTGACAACTGCACCGTTAGTTAAAAACTATTAAATATTAAAGGTGTAAGGAACAATATCCTCTCTTGGTCCAAACGCTTTTGAAGCCTATATCTTTTAGAGTTAATAACATTGTCATTATTATTTTTCCTTTGACGACACATTTGTTCACCATACTGCTAACGACGATGCGGTACAAATTTGTACGGGGACTGGTAGTCTGACCCTGGTGACACTTTGGTGCGAAACACTTTAGGCTTCTGGGGGGAAGACGCTGCCTCGGTTGACTTTGATGGGGCAGGTTGTTGACCGGATTTTTCAGAACGGTCCGTTATCCCTGGTGTTTTGGTTTTAGTGTCTCCTTTGACCGAATATGGGGATTGGTAGAGCATTTTTTTGTGTCGTGAATTCAAGCCCGTGTTTGTTGGGGATTTTTCAGAATTTTTCTCAGAGTTATGCCCCTGATGGTTTAATTGTTTAACTGCCAAGGGACTGAAAGCGTAAGGGGATTTGTAATTCTCCTTGAAGAAATCTTGTTCGCTTAAGTTTTTATTGTTTAATTCTGATATTCCTTGTTCTGGTGAAATCGGAATAGAATTTTCCTCCAAGGCCTGCTTTGAGTTGAAATCCGGTTTGCTCCATGCGTAGGGAGATTTGTAAGTGTCTTTGACCTGTGTTGCGTTGATCGTCTTGAGGTCTGTGACTGGCATGTCTTTGTGTGATGATATTTGGGTAGAATTTTCAAATAGAGCTTGCTTTGATTTGCCATCTGGTGGTCTCATCGCGTAAGGTGACACGTAGGGCTGTTTAAATGATGTTTGATGTTTGTCTCCCTCAACGTTCCCTATGGCCTTGTCTGTTTGGGGTGCCGGCACGTTGTTATCAGGGGTTGCGCAAGGATTCGATTCGGCGACTGACGGTGACTCACTTAACTTGTTCTTAGTACTTGGAAGATAAAAATAAGTGTTAAAATGTTAAAGTTTTAACGTCATGCCTAAAGCTATTAACGTAATAGTATTACAAGCTCTATATTAAGTTTTAATAGCGTTATATACCCCCAAGCTGATCTTATTGTCATGGTTGCTTATGTTTTCAAATAATTGTGATGCCATTTTTCAGTTTAACGCAAAACCGTGAAATTAAGTTGTTTCTTTCTGTGTTTTGATGTATCGTCTTTATAAAGAAAACAGGTAAACATCAACGAGTAGGTCAGGGGTGGGCAAACATTTTAGGGCGTGGGCCCCATCAGTAAGAAATGAAACATTAAGGGGCCTCACCTAATAAAAATTTAACCTCGATTCAAGAACAAGCATCCATCTAACATAAATATTTATTGATTTTTTTCGATATTACTGCAGGCTTCCGCTAGCCGAAAAGAACTCCGTAGCGGACTGCATGCGGCCCGCCGACCGTAGTTTACCCACCCCTGATCTAGGTAAATCCAAACAAAACAAAACAAAAAAACAAAAAAAAACAATAAAACCAAGCGTTGTTTGAGAATTTGGATTGTACCGTTTACATATCAATTACAAACAAGGCTAATACTGTGCTGTAAACAGACGACTCTATCATTTAATTAATATTTAAGTTGAATAATCAACGATATTTTAATATTAATTAATGCGTTAATATAAAAAATAGCTTTCTTTTACAAATTAAAAATTATCTGACTCATCCGAATTCAAGCATGTATACTTACTTTTGGCTTAATTTATATACACGGTAACGCCAGACAATAACAGCTGTAGATACGAGTACACACATGGCGCCTATACTTCCAGCGACGGTCGGAATCAAGTTATCGCCGTCTTTGATATATTCCTTTATAAAAATTTCAAGCGCATTAAGTAATACATAAAAAAATAATGGGTTCAATGCTTAACATTTGTTTAAAACGCGTTTCCTAAGATAATTATAATGAGGGCTAGTTAGAGATAGGAAATAGAAAGTGAGAGAGAGAGATATTGAGAGGGAGAGAGACAGGGAGAACTTCAATATAGCCATCGTTGTGTGCTCCGGGGAAATAAAAAAAAATAGACAAGTTGTATCATGTACGTTCAACTTAAGTTGTTATAACACTACTAGATACGACCCGTGGCGTAGCATACGCCACAGACTTGCTCATAGGTAGTGCAAAGAAAAGGGGGAAAGAACGGACATAAACTACAGCACGAAGAAATCAGAACAACGTGAATAAACGTCTGACATTGCTGTCGCATTGATGGTCTCGAGACATGCGCACTGCGGTTAGCTATATGACACCACCTTGCACCAACCTAACTATGTTCGCAAAAAAGGTGGAGAACGGGCACAAACAAATATTTATTAACATAATAAAAAATAATTCTTCCGCTGAGGCTTGAACCCAGTACCTAAGCGTGTAAGGCGGGCGTGATAAACATTACACTACGAACAACATGTTATTCTGTGAAGGAACAACGCAACTTAACGCAAGAAGCATTGTTGGTCTCGAAACATGTCCACCCCACCTCACCCATTTTTGAGCTTACTTCGCTTGATTGGTCGACCCCAGCGAGGGTCATTCGTCATGCTTATTTGCACACTACTCGCTCTTGATCTTGTTCTGGTTAATTATAATATATATAGATATACCAATAATCCAATTGATGAAACATCAATAAAATTACTAAAAATAATGTATGATTCTTCATGCTTGCAGAAAATAAAAATATTACAATGGTCGGTACAAATAAAAAACATACTCTTTATATTTCTCTCTGAAGCTTACACATTGTAAAAATACGAGGTGCCTAATTGATGACCTCAAATTACAATACAAGAATGTAGCATTATGTTTTGTTAAAATTTGCCGCTTGATTTGATTACAACAACAAAAATAAAACTATTGTTTATTTCCTTATAAGACTTTAATTCACGTAATAACACTGACTTAAGGCCCTTAAGCGCTTGAGAGTTACATTTTACGTGTTTAGACCCTACAGAGCCTTCAGATGTCATTGTTGCAAAAGTTTGATTTTTGAAATGTTATTTCTATACACACTCGTATATGTGTGGGAGTGTGTGTGTGAGTGCGTGTGTATGTGTGTTTGTGGCTGCCTGGTTTTACTGTTAGATAAAGAAAAGGGAAAGAGAGATCATTAACTGACGTTAAATGCAAGTCTTAAAAAAAAAGATGAGACAAAAGAACCTATATGTCTTCAAAGGGGATTCAAAATCCAAATAACATATGCCATTTCACACTTATGAAAGTTATATCTGGTTGCTAGGAACATAGGCATTGGGATCTAATTGTAGTACAAACGAATTTTTAAAAAATCACATGAGTTATTGTAGTATCAGCAAATTTGTGGAGCTGTGTGTTTTAAAGAAAGAGGATTTTAAATTTAGTTAATACAACATTTTGAAAAGTTAAATTTAAAATAAAATTGGTTTAATGGAAAGGTATTTAAGTTAATTACAATTTCTAAACATTTATTAAATATTAATTAACAAGAATTTACTAGCACACTGCACACATTCCGGCACAAGCAAATTCATACTAAGAAACACGCACATAC
Source organism: Ampullaceana balthica (assembly GCA_944989445.1). Classification (NCBI taxonomy): domain Eukaryota; kingdom Metazoa; phylum Mollusca; class Gastropoda; family Lymnaeidae; genus Ampullaceana; species Ampullaceana balthica. The sequence continues at coordinate 630,547 of CALYLW010000195.1, read as the reverse complement.
ATACATATACACAAAAAGACTCACTTCTCTCTCTCTCTCTCTCTCTCTCTCTCTCTATCTATCTCTTATTAACAAAAAGGCACACAATATTATATCTATTTTTTTTTAAAATAGATGAATGTCACTAAACCTTGTCGACAACTGTTGCCGCTAAATTGGTGGCGACGGGTACTTTCAATGTTGAGGAATTCGATGAAGGAGATAGAGAGCTCATTATTGGTGACGAACTTAATCTAGTTCTTGATGTCTTAGGTGTAGACGCGGTGGAGGTTGTTTTTATTGTCGTGCATGTTGAAACGGTTGACTGTGTTTTTGTTGTTGACGCTACTGACGCGGTAGTAAATGCGGCTGCTGTAGTCATCTCAGTGGTTGTTATATTCAGGCATCCTGTTTTGACAAAAAAGCCAGATCTACGTCACGAAAATCCAAGACGCTGGCATTTTTAAACAGTTAACTGAATTTATCATTTTCATATAATGTCAGGAAATAAAAAGTTTGAAAAAATAAAATAAAATGAAGCGATAGAATATCATGTGATTGCAATGATCAAAATTTTATCACAAAACAAATATTCCATATAGTTATTTCTAAAAATATTTCATATTTCAAATATTTGACTGGATAAAGCTGACATATCCGCAACCCTAACCAAGAAAAATAAATATGCGAAATACATAAGTTTTTCTTAGTTTATTAATCAATTGATGACGATGTATTAGTTTTCTAAAACCATGAAAATGCAGGTTTCATAGTTTCCACTTTCTACCGTGGAACGTATTATGAGTAATTAAGTTTCAGCAAAAGTAAAGGTTCATAGGATAAATGTTGAGGGTTGATATGTAATGTAGATCATCTTTATGTTACTTTAATGTAGAATTTTAGAGTTCACCGCTTTTTAAGTAAGGATCTACGTCACCTAAGAAACTGTCTCTCGAAAAAATAACCCCGTCCTCAGTTTTTTTTCTCCGTATCTTCCCTTCCCTAGATTAACGAAATTCCTACCTTCAAAGTGTAAGTCCCACTGGCCTACACGCTCCGTTTATAAATATTTATTATCAAGATGCATTTCCGTTTTAATGTTCAATTGGAAATGTGGTTTATGTCATCAGATTCTTATATATTTATTTCAAGTGAGGCTGATAGCACGTCGTGTATAAAACCAGAAAACCATTCCCATATTAAGACTTATTAGACATTGTAATCTATTTCATTTAAATGTATTAAGCGTTCAAACTATTAACGAACTAAGGTAAATAAAGTTAACTAATGTATTACGTACTTACAATTGATTGGTTATTCTATTTATAATTCAATAATTTCCAGTTTCCTTTGTTACGATACGTTACTATGTGAACTATGGTATATAATAAATTTATATAAAAGCGATATTTTTGTAAATGATTAAATAGTTATTAAAACCTGATGGCTAAAACTCTTTAAAATGTTTTATGAAAATAGACAGATGAAACATGACAATAGCTACGGATAATGGTGGACAAACACATGTATAGACAGATGAAAGATGACAATAGCTACGGACAATGGTGGACAAACACAAGTATAGACAGATGAAAGATGATAATAGCTACAAACAATGGTGGAGAAAGACAAGTATAGACAGATGAAAGATGACAATAGCTACGGACAATGGTGGACAAAGACAAGTATAGACAGATGAAAGATGACAATAGTTTCGGACAATTGTGGACAAACACATGTATAGACAGATGAAAGATGAAAATAGCTACGGACAATGGTGTACAAATACAAGCATAGACAGATGAAAGATGACAATAGCTACGGATAATGGTGGACAAACACATGTATAGACAGATAAAAGATGACAATAGCTACGGACAATGGTGGACAAACATATGTATAGACAGATGAAAGATGACAATAGCTACAAACAATGGTGGACAAATACAAGTATAGACAGATGAAAGATGACAATAGTTACGGATAATGGTGGACAAACACGTGTATAGACAGATGAAAGATGACAATAGCTACGGACAATGGTGGACAAACACATATATAGACAGACGAAAGATGACAATATAGCTACGGACAATGGTGGACAAACACAAGTATAGACAGATGAAAGATGACAATAGCTACGGAAAAATGGTGGACAAACACAAGTATAGACAGATGAAAGATGACAATAGCTACGGACAATGGTGGACAAACATATGTATAGACAGATGAAAGATGACAATAGCTACGGACAATGGTGGACAAATACAAGTATAGACAGATGAAAGATGACAATAGCTACGGATAATGGTGGACAAACACGTGTATAGACAGATGAAAGATGACAATAGCTACGGACAATGGTGGACAAACTCAAGTATTGACAGATAAAAGATGACAATAGCGACGGACAATGGTGGACAAACACATGTATAGACAGATGAAAGATGACAATAGCTACGGACAATGGTGGACAAACACGTGTATAGACAGATGAAAGATGACAATAGCGACGGACAAATGTGGACAAATACAAGTATAGACAGATGAAAGATGACAATAGCTACGGATAATGGTGGAAAAACACAAGTATAGACAGATGAAAGATGACAATACCTTTTGACGATGGTGGACAAACACAAGTATACCCAGTGAAAGTGTTGTTGCAACTGCTACCATTAGAGCATTTATTGCCTGGACAGTGGTCAACCATTTCACTGCAGCTGGAACCCATCCAACCTAATGAGTTTACAATAAAATATCATCAGAATTTAGAAATGCCCGAAGATGTAATCTAACCGCATGAAATATAGAGAAACGATGAAATGTTATCCCATAAATTGAAGAGAAACAAAATAAAGTCGCAAATATTTTGTAAACAACATTTAGAAGTGAGTTATATACATTTGAAGTGCAACCACTTTTTGCGTTAAAGAAGCCTATCCAATTACAACTTTTTCTTTACTCCCTATAACTGTGAATGTTCCAGCCACTATGCACACAGATGTTACATTGCCTAAGTGGCCAATTGTATTAGGAATAGTCAAATCGAAGGTCATATAAGGGGATAAAACCCACTGATACAGACTAACGTGTGCCCGAATTCAATAACCTTTTCTTAAACTCAAGTTTTATATAATTTTTGCTTTTTTGTTTAGTTTCAGAGGACAACAAAGTGGTCGAAAAGGATATATAATGTGATGACGGAGGAGAAATTGATTGAATTTTTAAATATACCATTGTCATTGCGCTAAGTTTAAAATAACCGAGATAACTTACCTTCAGTGCAATTTTTCGTTCCGTTCTCAAGGCAAGTAAACTGACTGGTGGGCGTACAGCAGATGGAACAGCTGGGCCCATAATGCTGTTTCAAACACTGAGATAAGACCTTCAGTCCAAGCCTATTTATCATCAAAGAAGGTTCAAAATAAAAACAAAAAATTCTATTTAAATAAGCCAACACTTTATCGGAATTAAAATATGTCACTTTTATTGGACAGTTTCAAAACTCGAAACATTTGAATATCGTATATTTTTTGTTTCAAGGTGTAACTGTATGAGGCGTATATACACTTTAAACTATATTTTGTTGCTATCATTTTTCTAAAAACACAGAAGTTGATGACGGCTGTAAAATGTGTGCATAACAAAAAAAACTGTAACTTTTTTTTATCACCAAATTTTCAAATGAGAAAAAGAAGAGAAAAAAACACTACTGGTTTTTATGCGTACTAACAATCTTACTCTGAATAATTATCTTTGAAGAAGAAATCTCTGTACAAGGCGAGATCACGTGATTTGAACATTGGATCTGTCCAGTTAACTTCAAATGTCCAGTTAGAAATAGGATTTTCTGTATCAGATGTGTCAAAGACGCCAATTTTAAACGTGATCACTTCCTAGAAAGACAAAACCCATTTCTTTTATACACGTTGTTTGTATAACAAAACCACAAATTTCTTAGCAATTGTTGTTTGTAAAAAAAATAATTTTGGATTTGTTTTACAAAAATTAATCTAGTGTCAAGTGGTGATGATCTATTTAAAAAAAAATAGAACGATATTGGGATGTTTGTATTCTCGTCTAAATCAGAGTTAAAGTATTTTATATATTTTATGTTATTATTTCAATTCAAAGTTGACATTCTCTATTATACTAGTATCAGTATTTCTCACTTGCTCTCACATACTCGTTTTCTCCCTCGCTCTCTCTCTCTCTCTCTCTCTCTCTCTCTCTCTCTCTCTCTCTCTCTCTCTATCTCTCCCTCTGACTTTCTTCCTCCCTCTCACCGTGACTTTCTCTCTTTCTCCTACCCTATTTTTGTCTCTTTCTTTCCTGTATTAAGTTCCTATGTAAGTATTTAAAATAATATTTAGCTTTCAAAACGTGAATTATGTTGTTTTTTTTTAAAATTTCTATCTACTCCAATTGAATTTTTAAAAAAATATTATTTTTCGAATAAGTTAGCACACATTGAAAAGCTGTGTATTGTAGCGAAAATGGCACCTTCTATCTTGAACACCTCAGTTGGAATTTAACCAACCAGTCATTCTGTAGTTCTGGATTTGCACTGAAGGCAAACAATACACTGATAGTGCTCTCTTTGTTTTCTTCTTTCTTGTTTTAGCTCTTACACTCAGAATCACAGCTCATCTGTCAAATGCTTTTTCCTCGCTTCACTTACTTTTAAAGGATAATTACTTCCATTCAGTTCTAACTGTTCCCTATACTTGTTAGGGCTATGGAACTCTGCCCCACGAATTGCTCTACCAGTTCTGTTATCTTATTGAGCTGGACTTCTCCCTGACTTAGCTCTACCTGCTCTCTCTTTCTCTTCTTTCTCTCTCTCTCTGAGCTCCCTCTTGTCACTGAGCTATACATTCTCTCTCTACTTGCTCTCTGATTGAGCTGTGCATGCTCTCTTTTACCTTTTTTGATCTATGATTATGCGCTAACTTTGTCAACGAAATTTCAAATCAATTTTATTTCATTAATATGGATTAACTCAAAATTATCTACATAGCAATATATTTCTGTAACAAATAACAATATGTTTAAAAATATAAACTGAAATTTTTATTCATCTTAATAGTTACGTGAAAGATTTCTTTAAAAACAAAAGCTTTTACAACATCATGTTATCTAGCTGTTTATAAATTGGTCCACACAATAGACGTTTTGGTTCTAGTCTTATATCCTTATCAAATTATACGTGGGTCTCTTCCAGACTATTAAATCTTCTACAAGACTTAACACCAAACATCGCTGTTCTAAAATAATAGTCTTATGACACTTTTAAACACAGCTAACCAAGTTCTTCAAAATTAATGACTGATCTAATGCTTCTAACCTTCCTGAAAGGGATCTTTGAAGGAGTAAAAACAGTTGCGTTAGTCAAGCCATTCCCAATTTTTAGGTCTGGTCGAGGGAATCGAAATGAGTTATTTCCATACATAATGGCTGATGAGAAAAGGTCCTCTGGGAATATGTCACATGTGCTAGAAAATTAATTTTTAAAAAATCTTTGTTACTTTAAATCATAGCAAATATCAATTGAAAGTTTAAGTAATTTGTATGATTATGAATAACAAAATTCAACAGTGGGATAATATATTGTTGACTCATTAATTATTATAATAACAATTTCTCCCTAACGTTTTCATCAACGCAATGGACCGCCTAGAGCACTTTTGCAGAATTTCGCATATAACTGTTTCATAGACATTATTGCAGTTAAATTTGGAAAGTAAAAGAAAATATTTCTACCCACAGTGCTTTTCCTCATATTTGTTAAGTACAACAAATAAATATCTAAATGAAGGTCATCAATTTGAACATATTTATTTTATTGGCTTTGTTTGTTGCCCCCCCCCCACCCGCTATTGATACGATCCAATGTTACTATCTGTGTACTACGAGCTACTAACCTAATTCTAAAATGAACATAAGAGTGACCTGACCTATACATGTATAACAGTAGACTGAGGACCTTGTTGCAATAGATTAAATTGTTTGAAACATGGCTGTTACAAATATTGGTTTGAGAAAGTTTTTTTTTGTACCTGTAAAAATATCCATACCCTTTCCAGGGCGTGTTCGTCTAGCTTACACTTACCTCAGTTCACTCCCATCCCTGTGTTCGTCTAGCTTACACTTACCTCTGTCCACTTCTGTCCCTGTGTTCGTCTAGCTTACACTTACCTCGGTTCACTCCCATCCCTGTGTTCGTCTAGCTTACACTTACCTCTGTCCACTTCTGTCCCTGTGTTCGTCTAGCTTACACTTACCTCGGTTCACTCCCATCCCTGTGTTCGTTTAGCTTACACTTACCTCTGTCCACTCCCGTCCCTGTGTTCGTCTAGCTTACACTTACCTCGGTTCACTCCCATCCCTGCGCCCGCAAATTTTGAACATTATGTTGCAATTGTCAGGTGGGCAAGGCATAAGTCCAGGTGATCCATTACAACACGTGCCATCTGCTAGCCTCCCTTCATAGTTTGTGTAGTTGTAAATCCAGATCCCCACGATGGCGTTTTGAACTTCCGGGCAGGTTTCTGTTGAGCTTAGCTGAAAAAAGTAAAACTATCCAATACATACACTTCTTTTTTTAAGCTTTATACCTTTTATAGAGTCTGCGATGTATTGGTAAAACGTTAAAATATTGAGATTTTAAAAAAATGAGATATAATTTAAACTAGTTTTCATTTACTGAATTAGACATCTTAACAAATTAAATAAAGGAGAACATAAATGAAAAATATCATTAATTATGATTTTTATCCGAAAGCTCCAAATGAAAGCTTCACAGCGCTTTTTGTAAAGCATGAATTTCTCATGATCTCCTTTAACATAAGGCATAAGTGCTCTTGCTAGGCAAATTAAATTCAGTTATCGTACTCTGGAGAACAAAATAGATGTACAGAAGAAAATCGTAATGTCTAGTAGCCACGCCATGTCCGCGATTTGCCAACAATTTGAAATCGAATGCTATTACAAGGCTTTGAAAAGTAGGTTTATAGAAAGCCAGTAAAGTAGGCCGTCAATTAATGCCCCCTCCCCCTCCCCCCCAAGGTTGGGAAGGGGCAGGGCTGGTATATTTCTCAAATACGCTTAACCTTCTTAAATTTTTAAAAATGTTTTGAAAACGGCCCACAAGCGCACAGGGAGTGGGGAATGAGAACACTACATGAAAATATAAGAAAATAATGGGGAGGGGCGGGCAATCAAAAAGATATACTGTTTGTATGTGGTACATGTATTTAAGAGAATGTATCTTGCTTTGCCTTTGTTAAAATTTGTATGATAATTTTTTTTTATTTAGATTTTTTTTACACATTACATAATCAGGCTTATTTCGCATTCCTATACTTTGTGAATTTTTCATAAATTGAGGTGTTGCTTTGAAACGCTGATTAAGATTACACTTCTAAAAAGATAGCGGTGTTCGTGTTTTTCCAAGCAGAAGAAGCAATGAATTTTTATTTATTGGGGTGCCCAGATTTCCCTCTGATCAGGTTCATTTGTTCCTATAATAATGATTTTGTCATGGAAGGGCTAGTTATTTTCTGTTACTATAAGGTTCAACGAATACATAATAATAGTACCTCTCTCGGATAAGAAAATTTAACAATAAAAAAAAATTCAAATACATTTGATTAACGTTGGATGTTTTGAGTCTTGCTCTTAATCGATGTGAGTGTCATTATTCTTTGCGGTGGGTTACAAATGTCTTATGTTGGCATTTGGGATGATATATTACATTTGGGATGATATATTACATTTGGGATGATATATTACATTTGGGATGATATATTACATTTGGGATGATATATTACATCGCTTTGCATCATGAACTCCAGATCTCAGATTTTCCTCTCGGGTGCCTTGGTGAAATTTATTATTCATATGTCTTTGGGCTGCTGTGGAAGTCATATGTCTTCAACTGGCCCTAGGGTTTCACGTGTCTTTGGTATGCGTCTGAGGTGTCTTGTTTGTCATTTGTTCTCGGTTCGTTTTTTCGAAGTGCTGCCGAGTTCGTATATATTTTATTTACCTTTTGGGAACGTCGTTTATGTCCTTGTATAGCCTCTGGATATGATGTAGCTAAAATGACTCTAGTTTTGCATTTTATAGTGGAAATATTTAAATATTTACGTGTTTAAAAATCTCATTCTAATTATCAATTAGTATTGTAACAAACGAGCAAAAAAAAAGAGTCCTTTTTATAATTTTCTGATATATGTAAAAATATAAATAGAAATGTATTATCTCTTTTATTCTAAAACCCATATCCTAAACCAGTATGAAATGGTAAATTTAAATGTATATTTTAAGGAAATTTAGAATTGCATCCAAAATGTTTAATACATTCTCGTTTCTGCGTTTATCTATTTTTCACTAAGTTATTGGTTCTTTAAATTAGCGACAAAGAATGTTTACTCACGGACTAAGTGATAACCTATTTCAAAAGACATGACATTAAAGGTCTCTACCTTTAAATATCTAGGGGCCATAATATCCGACGAAGGCTCAAAGCCAGAAATTCTTGTCTTGCCAGTTTGGCCCAAACAATGGCAGCACTGAGCAAACTAAAACACATCTGGCAAAGTAAGAAACTCTCCCTGAGATCAAAGATCCGACTAATGCGCTCTCTGGCAATGTCAGTCTTCTTGTATGGTTGTGAGGCTTGGACGCTCATTTCAGACCTCCAAAGAAGAATCAATGCGCTAGAGATGAGATGTTTCCGAAAGATACTGAACATCCCCTACACAACGCACATCACAAACGAAGCGGTGCGCAACAAAATAAGTGCTGTCATTGGCCTCTACGAGGACCTTCTCACCTCAATTAAGAAGAGGAAACTACGATGGTACGGACACGTGGCCAGATCTGGAGGTCTCGCAAAGACTATAATGCAAGGCACAGTCCAGGGAGGAAGAACAGATGCAGACAAAGGAAGAGATGGGACGACGAGATCAAAGAGTGGACCGACCTGTCATTCAGCGACTCTCAAAAGGCAGCACGGGACCGGGACAAATGGCGTGAGATAGTGTGCAGTTCACGGTGGTGCCCCAGCGACCCAATGACGGGTTAAGGGATGGTTCAAGTTCAAGTGATTACCTATTTCAAAAGACATGACATACTTTTTATTTCCTCTGTCGTGAAGGAGAGGGCTATTTCTGGAATATAATCTCTCTCTCTCGCTCTTTCTTTCTTTCTCTCTCTCTCTCTCTTTTTTTTCCTCCCTCGCTCTTTCTTTATTGCCTATTGGGATTCATTATTGAGATTTTGAATGATACTATAAACACCAATGTCGTAATAAAGCTAAAGACCTATTTTATTTGATACTTTAACGCCAGCAGCGTTGTTAAAGATTGATTAAGGTTACGGTATATTTAATAATAAACCTGATCAGCCTTGCAAAGCGTTACTTTCAATATTGCAATGGACGAAAAGAGGAGGGGGGTACTGAATCTAGAGCTCAACGTACACATACCTGGTATTAGACCACTCTTTACTGGAGTGTTTCATTTCTTACCAGACATTTCCACCGACAAATATATTTGATACGACATACCAAGAAGTGTAAACCGTGATTTGTCTCTTGACTGGCAGACTTAGTACCTAATCCCCGTAATCTCTGCTCTCTGGTTTCATTATTGGCGCCAAAAACCTGCACATTGTGGCCGCCGATTAAATTGTTTTTTCGAAGTGGATAGATTTCGATTGCTTAAGCACGCTCCACCTTTCCAATCTCTGAGTTTGGAATTTAGCTTACATAGCTCACTATATAGAAACATTTGCTTTAGAATAGTGTGAGAGTGGTAGATTTAGCTTACATAGCTCACTAGCAACATTTGTTTTAGAATAGTGTGAGAGTGGTAAATTTAGCTTACATATCTCACTAGCAACATTTGTTTTAGAATAGTGTGAGAGTGGTAAATTTAGCTTACATAGCCCAATAGCAACATTTGTTTTAGAATAGTGCGAGAGAGGTAAATTTAGCTTACAAATCTCACTATCAATATTTGCTTTAGAATAGTGAGAGAGTGGTAAATTTAGCTTACATAGCTCACTAGAAACATTTGCTTTAGAATAGTGTGAGAGTGGTAAATTTAGCTTACAAATCTCACTAGCAACATTTGCTTTAGAATAGTGTGAGAGTGGTAAATTTAGCTTACATAGCTCACTAGCAACATTTGCTTCAGAATAGTGTGAGAGTGGTAAATTAAAATAGGATTAAATCTAAATTAAATATTCTTTAATGATTCTTTATATATTTCTAAAGCAAAGAAAAAAAAAGAAATGTAGTTTTAAACTGCACCCTTTGTGCACTTTGCGAAGGTTAAGATAAACCTTATATAACCGCTGTAAAATACTAATGTAAAAATACAAGTGACGTTCAAGGCCATTGTTTTATCTAAATCCTGGGAGAAGTACTGATAACTTTTATTTTCTCTTTTTCTACTTCCTATTTATTTATCAATTTAATTGGGATTTACAATCTAGCGCTCGAAATCATAGGGGGAAATTTGATTGTAAAGGTTAAATATTTCATTTTGGAAGCTCAGTGTCAAAGTTTATTTTAATTTATGCATGCGGTCATCTTGTAATACTTAAAAATTGGAATATGTTGAGTGAACACAACAGAAAACAAATGTAGGGCACCATTTTAAGAAGTGTTAAGACGGACACACTTAGAATAAGCCTCGAGATGTATGTCCAGAGTGCATCGTTACGTAAAATAAGAGTCAAGGTGTACACACAACAAAACACCCGCAAATAATAAATAACTACAATAGGTTGCTTTGATGTTTCAATCACAAGTACAATTTTTGTCTTACTTCATGAAAAATATATTTTTAATAAAATTTTAGTCAAACTATGACGTTTGTTTATTTTAAATATAACAATATTTAAATAATTGCTATTACTATTATCATTATTTCTATTATTACTGTGAAACTTTATTCAATTAATAATCGCTTTTGAAAATGCTATAATTGTAATTATTATTTTTTTTCCAAAATGAGAGTATTTCTTGATAATCTCATTCTAATTTCTCAAGCTATTCAAATAATTAATCTTTAATAGTGATGAACAAAATAACACGTGACTGAATCCTCAGTAATGAAATATGACGCATAATTATGCAAATAAAATATTCTAATATTTTTTTTTCCTGTTAAAATAAATTTAGTACCATTACACAATCATCTCTTTTATTATTTTTTTACACACACGGTCTATGTGACAATCATACACGACTTCGACGCTTATAAAATATTTAAACTTGTAATTACCATTTTTTTTTCAAAGTTCCTCAAACTCAAATGTAATCCTTTGTTCATCACCAGCCTTGAATTGAAATGTATGCGCCCTTACTGACCACGTGCTCAGTCTCTGCACGGCGCGCGCTCGGAGCGCACGCACGCTTAATCGCCTGCCATGTGGTTCCTGTGAAATGGCGCACTAACGGCTCACTCGAGGCACGCCGGCTAATGGTTGGTGCGCATGTTTTGAAGTTACACACCCTTTTTATTGACTCTTGTTTTCTCCCCCCGGTGCGCCGCTCTGTTATTCAAGCCGACAAACAAACGGAGGTAAGAGGCCCGTTTGGAAAAAAAAATGTAAAGAGCACTTAAAAATTACCAAATTAAAAATCGGAAGAGATTATAATTACAGACTTTGGGGTCTCAAGTTGCCAGGTTTAACTCATGTGGGGTTGAATCGAAGTTCAAAGTTAATCCCAGCCCATCGCAGTAATCTACTGCTGAATAAGTCAGAAAATATATTTATTTATTTTTTCAAAAAGATGGGCTTAAATCATTTGTTGTTTTATTGTTTATTTTTTTTTAAATTTGGATCCAAATTCTAATGGTTAAAATTTATTTATTTTTCACCAGAATTAATAAAAAAGAAAAACTACGTCGCACACACACACACACACAAAATATTTTTTATGGTAAATTCTTATTTAGTCTGATTTTATTTTCAGTAATTTTTAATTGATATATCTTAATTGGCTATAACTAAGGATCATAATGACTACTTAGATTATAAATGTCTTTTCTAAAAGTGAATATGTAGTGTTGAATATTTAACAGTTTTCGAATGTAATTTTGAAATTACCTTCCTTCATCTGTTTCTTGTCGTGTATTTTACAAAATGTAAACCAGCATGACGTGTAAAGTGGCAACGCTCGGTTTATTTCTCGATCTGTGTTACATTTAGCAAGACTATAATTAATAATCTAACATCGCTAAAACGTATCGAATAGTCCTTGCATATTCTCAGACTGCAAAACGTCAGAACTTATTACGTCATGTTACTAATTTTAGAAACTGTTTTCGTGAAACATTGATTTTGACTTATATTTAGTATTATTAACAATACACTTTTAAAAATGTGTATATAAAAGTGGTAAAAGCTTTTTGTTTCAATGAAACTGGCAAAATTGAACACAATAAATAAATATCTATTGAATTGATTTCTAACAGAATTCCACGATTTGTTCACATTGCCTTACTTACAATCGTTCAACCAAATACTCCGGATATTGCTATTAATAGATCTGACACGACCTGTGACATATCAATTGTATATTTCTGTCATCGGCATTGTTTATTCCGTCATTATTCCTACAACAAACGGCATCGCTTTGCGTCGTTTCTTCGATACCCTGGGTGTACCTGCCAATGAGGAAAACGGGATGGGGGGGAAGGATGGTGGTGGTCGTGGATGGGGAGGGTCAAGTAAATATGCTGTCGTTAAATTTAGCTTGGATCATGTATGAGTGTGGTCATGGATGGTGGGGCTCATGTATGAGTGTGGTCATGGATGGTGGGGCTCATGTATGAGTGTGGTCATGGATGGTGGGGCTCATGTAAGAGTGTGGTCATGGATGGTGGGGCTCATGTATGAGTGTGGTCATGGATGGTGGGGCTCATGTATGACTATGGTCATGGATGGTGGGGCTCATGTATGAGTGTGATCATGGATGGTGGGGCTCATGTATGAGTGTGGTCATGGATGGTGGGGCTCATGTATGAGTGTGGTCATGGATGGTGGGGCTCATGTATGAGTATGGTCATGGGTGGTGGGGCTCATGTATGAGTGTGATCATGGATGGTGGGGCTCATGTAAGAGTGTGGTCATGGATGGTGGGGCTCATGTATGAGTGTGGTCATGGATGGTGGGACTCATGTATGACTGTAGTCATGGATGGTGGGGCTCATGTTTGAGTGTGGTCATGGATGGTGGGGCTCATGTATGAGTGTAGTCATGGATGGTGGGACTCATGTATGACTGTAGTCATGGATGGTGGGGCTCATGTTTGAGTGTGGTCATGGATGGTGGGGCTCATGTATGAGTGTAGTCATGGATGGTGGGGCTCATGTATGAGTGTGGTCATGGATGGTGGGGCTCATGTATGAGTGTGGTCATGGATGGTGGGGCTCATGTATGAGTGTGGTCATGGATGGTGGTGCTCATGTATGAGTGTGGTCATGGATGGTGGGGCTCATTTATGAGTGTGAGTGTGGTCATGGATGGTGGGGCTCATGTATGAGTGTGGTCATGGATGGTGGGGCTCATGTATGAGTGTGATCATGGATGGTGGGGCTCATGTATGAGTGTGGTCATGTATGGTGGGGCTCATGTATGAGTGTGGTCATGGATGGTGGGGCTCATGTATGAGTGTGTTCATGGATGGTGGGGCTCATGTATGAGTGTGGTCATGTATGGTGGGGCTCATGTATGAGTGTGGTCATGGATGGTGGGGCTCATGTCTCATGTATGAGTGTGGTCATGGATGGTGGGGCTCATTTATGAGTGTGGTCATGGATGATGGGGCTCATGTATGAGTGTGGTCATGGATGGTGGGGCTCATGTATGAGTGCGGTCATGGATGGTGGGGCTCATGGATGACTGTGGTCATGGATGGTGGGGCTCATGGATGAGTGGGGGTATGGATGGTAGAGGTATTTGATAATGGTGACGTCCTAGAAGAGTGGGGTCATACGTCTTGGGCGATATGGATGTGTGGGGTCAGTGAGGCGGGGGGGTCATGGATTATTTAGGTTATGGATGAGTGGGGTCATGGATGGTGGGGTTGTGGGGGTTATGGATGAGTGGGGTCATAGATGTGTGAGGTCATGGATTGGTTGGGTCATGGATTGGTTGGGTCATGGATACGTTGGGTCATGGATGGGGGTATGGATGAGTGGGGTCATGGATAAGTTGTGTCATGGATGGTGGGTGGGGGTATGAATGAGTAGGGTCATGGGGGGTTTACGGGTTATGGATGAGTGGGGTTAAGGATGGTTGGGGAGATGGAAAGCGCTAACACTAGAGGTTCTTTATAGCTGTACTTTTTTGGACTGCATGTGAAAGACCCAGCCAAACGACACCGAGGATGACCCCAAGAATATATGAAGCTTTTAACAGGACGAGACAGAAAACCAGGGGGAGCTGGGACGAACTTTAAAATTTCCACCAGAGACCGTGTCGTGTACCATGATTTAGCAGATGTTTATTCTCTGTCACGTCAGCAACCCAAATGATAAATAATGATAATGAAATGACGCCCACTTTATTTGTATGTCACCTTCAAGTTTGTTACTCATCTTTGATAAAAGGGCAAGTTACTGCTTATCTCGCTGTATGAAAAGAGACGTTTAGAAATGAGCTTGAGAGTGGGGTATGGATGTGTTACACATTTTATGTCAACATATTTGAGGCTATTTACAAAAAAAATAACAATATTTTCATGAAATGGGGATGTGAGATTACAAAACATCCACGTTGGTGACAAACTTCAAAGAACAGCTTTTGTAAACCCCTTTCCATCAAAATAATAATAACAATAATACATTTAAAATTGATTGTATCAAATATAGAACTCATTTTTAATAAATCAGGACCCATGGTGAATGTTGTTAAAGATCTAACTCATTGTGAGTTTTACAATTCACTTTTTAAACAAATCCCATTATTTTATCCACCCCATATTTCTTTCAAGATTGTTTAGTTCATAATAATGTTTTCATTTAACATAACAGATACTGCTATTAGTAATGGATTTATAAAGAAACTAAATAAATACAAGTAATTTTTTTAAAAAAAAATTACATACAATATAAATGTTTACGTGTGCACTAAACATATTTCTGGGAAATCTTGTGACGGAAAGAAAACTTTTCGGGGTGCTCGCGGTGGTACTGTTTTCGGTTGTTGTTTTTAATTTTAATTTTTTTTAAATTAGCTATTTTAATATAAAATGAACAAAAAAACTTTTTTTTTAAATATGAGGCCCAGCTGAAGTGAGGAATGTAGAATCTCGGATGAAAAAGCAGAAAATAATATTTTAGTCACAAACTAAGTAGTCACACAGGGGGACTGACTCACTGACTCATCACTAATTCTCCAACTTCCCGTTGAGGTAGAAGCATGAAACCTTGGGATGTTGTTGGGCACGCTCTCGCGACGATAATTGGCGAAAAAGAATTTTTAAATTCCCACTCATCGGGGGCTTGGGGCCAAAAAAGTCTTTTCCTAATATGGGCTATATAAAACTGAATCAACACTAATTCTCCAACTTCTCGTGTAGGTAACAACATGAAACTTTGGGAAGTTGTTGATTACACTCCCACGATGGTAAAAGGCAAAAAAAATAATTATCACTCACTGGGGGGGGGGCCGGGGGCCCAAATGTAGATTTTCCCTTGTATGAGGTTTATAAAACAGACTAATCATTAAATTTCCAACCTGCCGTTTAGGTCGGAGCATGAGACTTTGGGAAGTTGTTGAGTATACTTCCGCGATGGTAAAGGCGAAAAAAGATATTTAAATTATCACTCACTGGGGGCCTAGGGCCCCAATGTAGTTTTTTCACCTTTATATAAGCTAAATAAAATTTATTTGACCTTTGGATTCTGTGTAAATGGATTTTTACAAAACTTGGAATATAAAAACTTGATGGCCTATATTAAAATACTATAGGGCATTAAAATTATATTTTTCATTCTTTTGGAGCTGAGGGCTCCTAATCTCTTTATTGTTAACGTTAAAGAAATTTTAACCATTCGATTTCTCAACATTTTTTATAAAAATTGACAAACAAATATATCAATCATGATCAATATTGAAATAAACTGTTGTTTTGAACTTTACATCTTACACTGATAGGACCCCGGGGCCTTTTTTTTTAAAGCCGTATAAAAAGTATTTTATTCATCCCACGTACATTAGACGTTGGGTACGCTCCCGCGATGGTTTCTGTGATTAAAAGTTTTTTAAACACCAAAGGCTGGGACCGGGGCACGTAATGCCATTTTAAAAAATGAGTTATATAAAAGGTATTTTAAACAGTGGCTACTTGAACTTGGTATATGGATGAATTATTGACCGAATTTGATATAAAAATAAAATTCTATAGGGTAATGAACTCCTAAAGCCTGTTCATTTGGGGCAGGGGCCCAAAATAATTACTTCTGAAACTTTTAAAGCTTTATCTCCCTTTACATTTTAAATAATTTAAATAAATATAGACACGTATCTCCAAAATGACCTAGATTGAAATCTTCAGGCCCTCTGTGATTTTATTTACATTTGATTTTGCACGACCTTGACAAATATTCACAAACAAGTATATCCATCATGATACAGATTGAAATCAATTAGTGTTTTTAATTGGTGTTACGCGGGTTCTCAACGCTAAATGAAATCCTAATTTTCCGCTCCGAAGCGCGGGTATTTTGCTAGTTATTATCATAACAGCGCAACTGCTTGCATTTCTCGCACGTCCTTACCCACGGTGTAACACACGTCAAACAACCCGTCTAAACATACGTGAGTTCTCCTCTCGCAGTTCGTGGTCTCCGATTTCCCGCGTCACAATTAAACCAGCGTGAGGGAGCATCATATTAATATTATCAATAAACCAATCTAATTTAAATTTTCCCCAACTCTCAATTTCCCCACCCACGTCATTTCTGGAGGAAAAAGAACACCCACAAAAAAAAACAAATTAAAAAAAAACAACGTTGCAGAAGATTGCTTCCTCGGCTGCTGATCACAATAAACGTCATGGGCCAAGATTTACATTCATGAAAATACACGGGGACAAAAAATCCAGATAGTTACCTTTTTATTGAAAGGAGTAAAAAAAAATATTTCATAAACAGGGCCCCAGGCGGCCTATGGACATTGTTTGGGAAATGCTGTGCAGTGAAATTTCAGAACGCAGTGCGAATCCATCATCTCCAGTGCAGAAAGTGAATATATGAAAGTTGTGCTCGGCATCAGCGTGGGGACGGGGGGGGGAGGGCGGGGGGGAGGTTGGGTGGTGTGAGAGCTCATGCGTGAAAGATCCAAAGATGATAGGAAGGCCGTGGCTCTGAATACTCACAACTCACGAACTGTTTTGTTATATATTTTTATTTTCATTTTAAAAAAACAACTTTGTGTCATCGATTTAACTGGTGTGAAAGTTTATACTGAATCGTTTACCCTTTTTCCCTTTGATCAGTTGTCTTTCCATTTGATCAGTTGTCTTTCCCTTTGATCAGTAGTCTTTCCCTTTGATCAGTTGTCGTTCCCTTTTTGATCAGTTGTCTTTCCCTTTTGATCACTTGTCTTTCCCTTTGATCAATTGTATTTCCCTTTGATCAGTTGTCTTTCCGTTTGATCAGTTGTCTTTTCTTCTCTACGTTATGTCATTGTCGACAGTAGATATCAACAGGACCCATTGGGGGGGGGGTGAAAAATTGTTTCTTTTTCCCTTAAAAATTATTTTATTCATTTCGAACCACTTATCTTTCAGATGATTATTAAATGGTAGTACTTTATACCTGGGGGTGGGTGGTTGGAGGGGAGGGAGAGCAAGGCAATCTGACCTATCACCGCTGTGTCTCAAGGCGGTTTGTCACAATGATGTGTGAATCTGACCCATCACCACTGTGTCTCAAAGAGGTGTGTCACAATGATGGGTGAATCTGACCTATTTAACACTGTGTCTCAAGGTGGTGTGTCACAATGATCTGTGAATCTGACCTATCACCAATGTGTCTCAAGATGGTGCGTCACAATGATGTGTGAATCTGACATATCACCACTGTGTCTCAAGGTGGCGTGTCACAATGATGTGTGAATCTGAGCTATCACCACTGTGTCTCAAGGTGGTGTGTCACAATGATGTGTGAATCTGACCTATCACCACTGTGTCTCAAGGTGGTGTGTCACAATGATGTGTGAATCTGACCCATGACCCCTGTGTCTCAAGGTTGTGTGTCACAATGATGTGTTAATTTTCTCCGTGAGAAATTGCTTAGTAAAACTATGTGAAAAAACACCTTAAAGCAAACGCTTCTGGTAGCATAAAAGAGAAGCATTATGAAATATTATTTCGGTGTCAAGTTGCAATTTTGTAAGACTTTTGAATAAACATTGGGGTGCTCATGACATATTTAAAATATATTCTAGGACCTTATGGACATTTTACGGTATGAAGTAAATCAAAACATCACCATAATGAACAAGAAGTTTTTACAGAAATATTTCTAAATTTTAAATGTTTGTTGTAGAAGAAACACAAATATATTGAAAAGCGAGGAAAATTAAGACAATTTTCTTCACTATAAGTGCTCAAGGCTTTCACTTAAAGACTTAGAAAAAAATCAATAATAAAAGCAAATATGGAAAAAAGACTTATAAAACGATTTCGTACGTTGGCTCCATATGGAATTAACCAAATTCATAATTTTACCTAACTGCAGAATCTTGTTCCCGTTGTGGTTTTCATTGAAACTTTAGATGCTTCCTCCTTTTTTTATATCCTGTGTCCATGTTTGTTTTTGTTTTTCCTTTCTTTTTATTTTAAATAAATATTTTATAATATAATATGTTTTAGGAATTTAAATATTACTTATGTTATTGTACTGATGAAGGCATTAGCCGAAACGTTTACTGTCGTGTTAGTTTAATAATAAAGTTCAAATTTATTGTTTTCATTACACAAGTTGTTTGTGTATTTTGTATTTTATTTAAAAGCTTTATCGCAGTCCCATTCTATACGAAATATTAGAGTGTTTGTTTAAAGAAGTTTTTTTAAAATGTATTTTTTATTTTACTCTTTTTCAATCCTTGAGAAATCCTGTAATGCTCCGCTCTCAGGTCCAATGCTTTGCTTCTGAAATATCGCCGCTTTACAAATCGTAATACATTAAGCTTCTTTTACAAATCGAATAATATATAATTTTATAACTATATATATATATATATATATATATATATATATATATATATATAATATATATATATATATATATATATATATATATATATATATATATATATTATATATATATATATATATATATATATATATATATATATATATATAACTAAGGTATGTAACTTTATATAAAGTGGTAATTTTCCATTTTTCTTGAAAAGTATTATCTTTTGCTATAATTAATTGTTATTAACAGGAAATTATAAGAAAAAGACTCAAATTGAAAGTCTTCGCTTCGTCGTCAGCGGGGATCGAGCTCGCGTCTTTAGGTTAGAATGCTAACATTCACCAGAACAATCTATTCCATTTGATTATAACCACGCTTTATTTAGGGTCAATGGCAACTTATCTATAGAGGTGCAATATCGTTAAAACACGATCTAATTATAAAAAATGAGCTAATTAAGCTAAATAATCTGTTATTATTAAAAAGATTATGATTAACTTATGAATTATTTCAGAAATCGATATATAAATTTAAGATCAATGAGACAGAGGGAAGTGGGTGACATATTGATTACAGATTAGAACCAAGGCGAGAGTGCAAAGCGTTCAATAAAAGTGTGTACAAATATCAACTCAAGTAGCGGTTGGTTTATCTTTCTTGAAAACATAGAGCTAAAATAAACGAAATGTTTTGACTATGTTCAAAAAAGAAAATTTCTTTATTTCTAATCATTTGTGAATATTTAATATATAAAATATTTTTTTAAAAATTAAAATGTATTTAGATCGTAGAATCTTATCCAGGGTTAATATTTTTGTTTTGCTGTCATGCGACATCAATCCAGTTCCTCGCAACTTTTATTTGAAAGAAATATTACAAGTTTTTTTGTTTTTTTTTAGAAATGGATATTCTTTAAGAAATAAATGTGTTTTAGTAGCCCATACAAAGGAATGTTTCATGTATAGTACAGCAACACAATTTGTAAAGTCATATAAATTTTGATAGTTATGTTATGAACATTTTAAAAAATTATTTGAAAGAAATATTACTTTTTAAAAAATGTTCATAACACAACTATCAAAATTAATATGACTTTACAAATTGTGTTGCTGTACTATACATGAAACATTCCTTTGTATGGGCTACTAAAACACATTTATTTCTTAAAGAATATCCACTTCTAAAAAAACAAACTATTGGAGTGATTTATGTAAGTACCCAAATAAACACGTTTTAAAAATTTCTGTTAATATCACTTCAAAATGGTAAAGTCAAACTTTGTAGTAAGTACATTTTGCCTTTAAGATTGGTGAAGATATATATTTTTAAATCCTTTATACTAACTCGTGGTTTCTGTTTGTTTGGTTGATTGTTTGCTTGGTTGCTTGTCGCCAAAAATTTGGATCGATTTTTAACCCACTTTCTCCTAAGCTATCGAGCTGAAATCTTGCAGACAGTTTTGTACCGATGATAAAAACGATGTATCAAAATTTCAGATCGATCGCATATATGGTAATTAAATTATTGAATTTTTATTTTATTTTATTTATCTCTATGTATCATGTTATTTTTTGAGATAGAGTGTCGCGGTGCGTATTATATTAAACGACCTTTCTGTCGCGCAATAAGGTGCGTATTTTATTGACAACACTTTTTATAAACATATTAATGATCGGTGCGCATGAAATTAAACATGTTTTACGACACAACTACAATTATGTATTTTTGGATGGTCTTGCTCTGCGTATTATAATGGACATTCTTTTAGTTACGTCTCGTACATAAAGGATTTATAGTAAAAAACTTGTTTTTTTACGTTTTAGAATTTTTTTTTATTAAAAAGCATAAAATCTCATCCAATATTTCAAGAAGGAATAATTTTAATTTGGGGCCATCCATAAATAACGTCAAGCTATTTTGGCCGATTTCTTGACCCCCCCTCCCACACCTCGTCACGCGTCGTCACAAAAACGTAGACACCCCCCCCCCTTTTTCCAATATGAAGTCACAAATTTGTTTCCTCCCTCCCATAAAAGCTTATTTTCAATTTGAAAAGAGCGTTTCCAGCTAATATTTTTGTCATGTATGTATGTATTTAGTGTAAGGTTGCACTCTAATATTGTAGCACGCGTGAAGTTAGGTAAAATGTCATTAAATAAATTGTGAGAAATCATATTTTTAAGTCGGACTTGTATTTAAAGTGGCTAGTTTTGATGTGACGTCACATTTCCCAAACACCCCCCTACCCCTCGTCACACATCGTCACAAATGTGTGGACCCCCTCTTCACGTGCGTGACATCATATATGGACATCCCCTTTGGCGAAAACTGTGCAATAATTGCAACATATTTCTATATGCCAGAGCCATCTAAGAGGAAGTATTAAAGAATACTAAAAATAGTTTTTAAATGAGAAGTGAATTTGGAAGGTTTAGCAAATAAATAATATAATAGTCCAAGTCACTCACTTCTTGGATGTGGAACGCTGAGGAACGATGTGCAACAGTCTATAGCAGTTAAAAAATTGTGTGGTGATTAGCACTGTAAAAAATTTTTATATGACGTCATTGTTTGATCTTATATTGTAAAATACAAGGTGTGCATCGGTGCGCAAAATGATTATAAATTAAAGATGCGCTGTAATAAAATATTATATGACATCATTGTTTTAGCTCATATTTTAATTTTGGAAAAGAGAACAATGTAAAAAGAGGATTTGAGGATGGTTAATTATAAAATACTTTGTGTACATTCCAGGAATGTTAATATTTCGTATTTATCAAACAAGGATAACTTACTAGGGCTTTTGACAAAATAAAACAAAGTGGGCGCTGTAGGCGCCCTACAACCCTATTATAAAATACTTTGTGTACATTTCAGAAAGTTTAATATTTCGTATTTATTAAACATGGACAAGTTAGTTGGGCTTTTGAAAAAGGTAGGCGCCATAGGCGCCCTAAACAATGCGGCGCCGCAGCACAACCTAGTTCTTAAGATTAAAATATTTTCAATTTGACTATTGTAAAACCCATAATACAAACAATCCCCAAAAATCCATTAATTTTTTTTTAAGCAATGTCATATCTTGTCTATTTTTTTAAAGCAATTCTTTTCTTTAATTATAAAAGTGTGATTTTTAAATAAAAATACAAAAAACAAACAAAAAAACAAACAGCACATGCATTTCATAACTTTTTTTTTCTTTTTTAAATATTCCGAGGCTCAAGGCGTATGGCTGTGAAGTTTGAATGTGGTACTTAACAGAGAGGACTACTTTGTAATCAAATATTAGACTTGCCCCGCCTAGTTTTGTACTTGCTACAATATAGCAAATCCGTGACCAGGACTGTAGCAAGGCTTTCGAATCAAACCCAGGTTACATTTAAACCTAATAACCGAAACTTTTGAATATTTTAATAAAATATTTATATCTTATCTTAAACATAACAAACGATAACATGCTTAACATACGAACACGGAAATGCATGTGTTCTTGCATTTGGAACAAGAAATGTGTTTTTTCATCCCTATGTGAAAGTGTATGTCACTGGTCTATAAAAAAGCCGTGGCTTCAAAGAATATAACCAACACAAAAAAAATGTCGCGTTTTTATAAGAGAGTATCTGCTTCAAAGAGTTCTACGCAAGAAACAATCTCACTTATTCTATCAAAGTATCACATTGGGTTTCTGTCACAATTTGTCTTTAGTACTCTTTCAGTGCTTGACTTTGAAATAAGACTTTCAGTGCTTGACTTTGAAATAAGACTTTCAGAGCTTGACTTTGAAATAAGACTTTCATAACTGGACTTTGAAATAAGACTTTCATAGCTGACTTTGAAATAAGACTTTCATAGCTTGACTTTAGTGTTCTCTCAGATCTTGTCTCTGGAAGTCTTCTACAGTTTGACTAAATCTTTAGTTCACAGCGTTACATAAATTTTCATTTCAGACACGCAGCTTATATAAATATATTTTCTTCTTATTTTGATCTAAAAGGTGTTGTTGTTTAATAAATATTTCTTTACCTTACAAATTCATCAAATATTTCCCCATTCAAACACATAATAATATGTGTAATGTCCAGATATAGAAATAGGCTACTTCGTAGCTGGGACCGAGGAACACCTGGTAAATAATCATAAAGGTGTGATAAGGATTTGAAATACCGGCGATCTCAACTGCTCACATTGGACACAAACCGGGGCCAAGGTGACACCCTGACGTGACGTGACGACACTGGGGCGGGCGATCGTGAGCTCGCGTGAAAAAAAAAGGTGGCCCCAGCATGGGGCGAAAAACAGAAATATCGAGCTCCAGGCGAGGTCGGCTCTTGTTCACTCGAGGGAAGGAAAAAGGCGGGCGCCCTCCTTACTGTGACCCAGCAGGAGGGAAAGACATATTGGATGCACGTCAAAAGCTTGTAGGGTCATGTTTCCGTCAACGGCTGTTCGTTTCCAGTTTTCCATTCAATTCAATGTCATTTTATTCTACAGGTAACAGTGCCTCTGTGTAAGTTGGCCAAATTGTGTGAAAACGAAAATAATATGCCTAGACTATGCATCAGTCAACAATGATTGTTTATGAAAGATTTCAGATTTCTATCCGCCATTTGTCGAACATTTATTCATTAAAAAATATAATTGTTTTTCCTGTTGTTTTTTTAATAAACAATTATAATGTTTTGTTACCTTTAAAGGTAATTCTATTCTGCACCATTTTTAATTGTTTCCTAAATTATAAAAAAAAATATTTAAAAAAATTTTGAATCATGTTTCGAAACCCGCCCATTTTTCGTAATTTTGTAACCAAACCATACACGCCCCTCTGCTAAATCTGCAGCAAAGAAACAACGTACCACGAACGACCTCACTTAAGCAAAAAATCTATACGTGGAAATTTAGACTGGATCATTTCAGTCTCTTCACAGTCTTTTATGCTACATGACTTACGGATCTCACCGAAAAAAAAACGTGTAGTTTCATTTATTTTTAACCCGTCTCTTTTCTCACCTACCACCATCCCAAAGTCATCACCCTTTAACACCCCATAGCGCAGCATCACACATCTATAACGCGGTCTCCTTTAACTTTCCCTGTGTTCTTTCCGTACATTTTAAGACCCCCAACCCCCTCACCCCACCCCCTCACCCCCACTCCATTCACACCAGCGGTATACAGGCAGGTTCACTAGGTAAATGATATCGTTGACTTATGACGGGGAATCATGCGAGAAATTCATCATCTCGCGATATCTTATCATCAGCCACGCGGTCCAAAGCGTTACGGACTCTTTTTTTTAATTTTATTGTATGGTCCACCCCATGGCGATCAGCGACCCTGCCAATGTGAATACATTCAATTCAAGGCCACAATCGTTCAGATTCGCCGCGTTTGTTGGCGAGGGATAACGAGTCTTATAACTTAACAAATCTTACTGATGATTATTTCGTTTCAGATGGTATACGATGAATGGGGATGGGAGGGGGGAGGTGTGGCCAAAACGACAAGTGAGATCACTATGCCTGCCACCTTTCGTCCCTTTAACTCAACTCCTGCTCAATTATCGCTGTTGATGTATTTTAAAGACTAGTCGGTCAGCAGACTTTTTAATGAGCGTCACCGCCGATAAACATTGTGTAGCCGCACAGCTCACAGATACAGTGGAGTTAATAACGCGATGCTCGTCAACGATAGCCAGGTAAATTGAGTGTGGCAGGCTGTCTTAGCCCTTAGCCAGTAATTACTCGGGTCGTATTTCACGAAAGGGATTATTTCTAGCCTAAGGGGTGTAAGAAAGTGTGACAGGGGGGAAGGGGGGGGGTCCGGCCATGTGTGACGTCACGGTGTTTTATATTAAATTTTAATTATTTTGTAAATAAAAAAACAACATTTTGGTAGGAAGTGTGGCGTAATTTAAGTGTGACATTACTTTACGTTCCAAGATTTATGACAGTTTGTGACAGGGGGAGGGGGGAGTTAAAACGGTCAAAAATAGCGTGAAGTACTTTATGGACGGCCCCTAATATAAAAATACCATTTACTTAGAGCCGTTGCTTTACTTTAACGCTTTTTTAAAAAAAAATAAGGATTGACAAGTACATATGGATAAAATCGCTTTATTTGAAAACAATGTATGTGTCTCGTACTTATGTACGCTGTGGAAACATTGATTACCTTTCGACACAGAATAAGGCAATCGAAATTAAAGCCATTATCAGAAGCACCAGATGGGGAAAAGGGGGAATGAAAGGCAGAGGGGGTTTTGCAACATAACATTTATTTTGAAATATTTCTTTTTGAGGGGCAAGGGCATATTTTAAAACTCTGGCGCGATATTTTTAAATGTGGCGGGAAATATTTTGACACACCCGTTTGTCAGTTGCGATATCTACGCCACAGTCCATGTAACCTGACAAAACTTGTAAGCAACTCTTCATCATGTCTTTGAAAGTCTCTTCAACGTAATTTCTTTAAATGAACATGTTTTAGTCTAACAAATAATCTATTGAATATGATAGCAACTTTCCACACAAATGTTTTACTAAACAGACTATTGGACGAGCCTAAAGCCGTATTTGAGGGATGGGGCGGGACATAATTTAGCTGCAACCTTTGCTGTCGTGGTAAAGGATATGGATTTTAAAAAAAAATATTTTACTGTATTTTACAATGGAAACAAGTCACTTTGGTTTTATTTTTCTGCCAATGCCAGTTTGGCGGTGTTTCTATCTAAAACCTTTTGCACATTCATAACTTTTACCACGTGTTTCTCATTCCCGATTTGAAGTAAACCTTTTTGAAACCTGGACTTTTAGCATTAAACATTGTTTTAAAGGCATGCGTGTTACAATTGTGTAAGGGGGGAAATAATTTTCAAAACCGTAGAATGAGATAAATGAAAATCCACTACATTAAATCAATCAAACAATTAGAAAAGTAATGTAATATTTCTTGAGATCCACTGCGTCAGCAAGACTCGTTGATGAACTCTCTAAACGGCAGTTAAATGCAATTTGTTTGATTTCTTTTCTTAATATTTCTAACTAAATTTTAAAGTAGTTACTAATTTTGTGGTACGTCCTTGAGAGGAAACCTTTCTAAAAGTATATGTTTTTTAACTGTTTGTTCTAATTTTAGACAAAATAAACAAATATTGCGTATGAATGAAAAAGAATTCATAAAGTATCGGGATAAAAATACACTTTTGGACAAGACATTACTTAAATATTCCATACAAACTTCCATTTCACTTCTTACAACTGACGATTTTGCGGAAAAACTGAAAGGAGACCAAGTGTAAAATGCAATAAAAAAAACTATAAAGTTGTGAGGAAAAACAAGATGGAAATTGAAATAGAAAGCAAGTGTTAAATAAAACAACAATTCATACATGACTGTGTCACATTTTCTCTGTCAGTCTCGCCCCGTCAGCGTCGCTTGCTCCGTCTATAATTGATGTCACTTTTCTAATTGGAAGTCCTCTTTGTTTGGCCCTTTAGGAAATAAAATAATAAAATGTAAAAAACATTTTCTAAGAATGAAACAATAATAATAAAAAAAATCTTTTTACAAATAATTATTACAAAAAGCAATATGAAACATTTCCGTGTGTGAGGTTTTTTTTTATAATTTTTTTTTAAACCATGAAACTAACCACCATACCGTGAAATGTAACTAACATTCCGTTCCACCAGGTCTCAAATTTCCCTCGCCGTCTGCTCGACAATATAACTCATGCCACCATGTCGTCTTCCCAAACGGCAGCTACCAGTTCAGTTTTGTTGCCCAACCTCTGGGTCATTCGATCTCTGCTACGGTTGGCTTGAAACACTTGAATTTTAACTTTAAAAATAAAAAAAAATATATAAAAAAAAGCCTTTCATTTTTTTAAAATAATGTAATGAAGGTGAGATCTCTAAGAGGGAGGTTGTGACAAGCAACCCATTTGCGATCAACTTTTCTTTTGGTAACATAAATTAACGTATCGGGAACTATAAATTATTAGTTTAACTTAGAACTATATATTGTTTGTCTCACCGAGCATGCTGTACGGGTACGGGTAAAGACAAAAGCAAAAGAGAATTTAAAAAGTAATGTCTTCAGCATAAGTAGTTCAGGATAAGTAACAATCAAAATTAATATAAAAAAAGAACCCAACTTAAAAATAAAATAAAAATACAATTAAAAGGAAGGAAATAATTATTTTTAAAAACCACAACAAATGTTAAATTTGACAATACACTGAATCACATGCAGAGGCTTTGTCGCTAAAGAAATTACCAGATATCCTAGTAAAACCTGTCACCAAGCGGTTAGCATTTCTAATGTTATTACAGAAGTTTAATTTCGCTTTTAGATTAACTGAACCGTTTAAAGAACGTGGGTGGTTTACACGGGGATAATGGAAGCCATATGTTTCACATCACCGCCTTCCAAACTTCTGAGGCTTGTAAATATCTTAAGTCTACTGACCAATCAAAAAGGATATTTTTAAAACTTAAAGTTTAATCTCCTGAACTTAGTCTTGAAAATCTGCCATTGAAAAAGGACAAGAGTAGCTTTACTTGAGCGATACTAAGTTAAAGGTAAGAAATAGTTACTTGCTGATAAAGATACAATGGTTTTCAAATATGTAGATCAGAAAGTTTTTTAAAAATTGCTCTACAAGAGTAAGTTTCTGTTACGCTGATATGTTAATGTTAAAATTCTATTTTTGTTAATCTCGTATTTTATTGCCAAAGGGTATACTATACAAAAAAGTATAAAATGATCTCCTTTGATCTGGTTAATAACAATGTTGGTAGGAGAAAAAAGTGGGATGTGAAGAAAAACCATGAGTTCTCTCACCGGATTAGTTGTCTAAAATCCATTTCCTAGATTGACCTAGAATTTGACCAAAAAAGAAATAAATAAATAGGATAAAAACATTTTTATATCTAAAATCACCTAAAAAAAGTTTAAACATTTCCCCCAATGAACGAATCATTGCTACTTTTGACTCTCACTGTTTGATAACCGTAGATGACCACCCCCCACCTTACATCCTTACCCCTACAATAAAATAAAGATAACATGTTAATATCTCCATTTTTTTTAATTAAAAAAGTAAAATGCCGAGTTCTCGTTTATTTGACAACATAAACAATTCATATAAAATATTGGCTGAATTTTGTTAATAAAATCCTCCAGCCGAACCATCTGCCATGTACACCGACATTGGCCTAGGGATTCAATATCCACAATAAACGACCAAGTCTCTTAGCGGTACAATGATCGCGACTGTCAAGTAAGAATGATCCCCGCATTAGGGACTGACCGCTCGACCGGTAAGCTTGTCCTCTTCAGTTGCCTGACGACCCATGAACTCAAGCGACTACTCCACACACTTAATGACTACTACCCGTATAGACATCTGCAAGTATCCAGTCAGTTGTTTCCGCGTCAATATATATGTGTATGCCCGATTAAACTCTTCACTCATTTGTCTTTTTTGTAGTAGTTAACTATACATAAAACTAATGGTTAATCCCATTTTTCATCATGAATACAAATACCACAGCAAAAACAATTGCAGCTTTAAGTAAAACGTCAAAAAACCGCGGCGATGAAGCGGGGAACTCCCCATCTAAGTCAATTGACAAAATGTCTAGGCCTATTCAAGTAAAGCCCTTAGTAAGAATCGCTATTAGTTCTAATCCACCGCTTTTCTCCCACTATCTAATACATAATCTATTACATAATCGCCCTACGCATGCGTGTGTCTCCCCAAAGGGACATCACTCTGATTTTTTTATAAAAAAATTGAAAAGAGAGACTTAAAAATCTATTTTGGTTTCCAGATTAACATTAACAATGACGTCATTGTTTTATGAGGATTGTTAATTATTAAATACTTTTTGTGCATTTCAGGAATATTTCGCAGGCGCCCTACAACCAGTGGCGTCGCTAAGGGGGGGGTGGGGGTGCAGGCGCCCCGGGTGACACCCATCAGGGGGTGACACCGGAGCCCAACATTTTACTGTGTACGATTTTATGTCAGAAAAAAATAAGACACATGTTTTCATCTAGGAAGAAATCAAGTATTACAATGAAATACGTTAAACGCGAAATTTTTTTTTAAATTAGTTAACTTGCAAAATTAAACAGTCCCAACACACAAGCAACATTAAAACAAATTATGAAAAAAAAAGAAAAGAAACATTCGCAACAGAAAATCTTTAAATTAAACAACCCCGTGAAAACAAAGTTTTTGACAATAAATCCCTTATATATGAGACAGAACTTAAAGTATTGATTATGTTCAAACGCGACAAACATTTACAGACTGAAACTGAATTAACTCCATTTCGCTGTAAAACGAGGGGAGGGGGGTGTGGTCACGGATGGCTGGACTGAACTCAGCATGACACGTAAATATAAACAAAAGCATGCCGCTACATATAGTTATATAGAGATAAACTAAAAATGCATCAATTTAATTACGGTACATTCGATCGATCTGCAATTTTGAAACGATGCATTGTTAGGTGACGCAAGTCTATGTGCATAATTTCAGATCGATGGCATCATGGGAAGTGTGTCATTTTAAAAAAAAATTCCGCCCGCGAAAGACAGAGATGACGACAAGATTTCGAAGTTAATATAAGGGATTTAAAAATGCTTCGAGTGTATTCCCTTTGCTTGTCTTGTAAAAACGTATCATTTCAACGACATTGTGGAAGTCCAGATTTGAAACTCTCGGACCAGTGAGACTAAGATCTCAGTGAGGTCCCCTGTGTTAGAAGGCATGAAAATCTCTTTTCCTAATTCCCAAATTCAATGTTTACGCAGACCCCAGACTGCCCGTGCGTGTTCAAATGGTGTCACCCCTGAAAGGCCCCTTTGGGAGATACGTCAACATCACTGGCCGTCCCTTGACCATGACGTCATAGCTGGTCAAGGTTTAATTTTGTAACAGTGTTCATCAGGTCCAGGGTCCCCATGCCATTACTGAACTCCATTATGTTATTGGAGAACATATTAATTGTTACGGACTGTTGGGGTCCCTAGATTAGTTGTCACAGACTGTTGGGGTCCCTAGATTAGTTGTTACGGACTGTTGGGGTCCCTAGATTAGTTGTCACGGACTGTTGGGGTCTCTAGATTAGTTGTCACGGACTGTTGGGGTCCCTAGATTAGTTGTTACGGACTGTTGGGGTCCCTAGATTAGTTGTTGTGTACTGTCGGGGTCCCTAGATTAGTTGTTACGGAATGTTGGGGTCTCTAGATTAGTTGTTACGGACTGTTGGGGTCCCTTGTCATTCCTGGATCCTCTCGTGGGTATTGTATAGGTCAGGGGTCCAAATCAAAGTTGGATCCCATGAAATGCGTAGCAGAGCGGTATTAAAGGTGAGGTATCACCCATCACCATGCCGTGTGATTGTAAGACAAGAGAAGAAGCCCCAACAGATACAGCAAATAACTGGCGAGTGTTTAGGTCGGTGAAGTATTGGGAATAAACCAAACGTTCTGTGGGCTGACAGAAACTGAAGGAAGACATCCCTAATTAACCACAGTTACATTCTACCTAATTAACCACAGTTACATTCTACCTAATTAACCACAGTTACATTCTACCTAATTAACCACAGTTACATTCTACCTAATTAACCACAGTTACATTCTACCTAATTAACCACAGTTACATTCTACCTAATTAACCACAGTTACATTCTACCTAATTAACCACAGTTACATTCTACCTAATTAACCACAGTTACATTCTACCTAATTAACCACAGTTACATTCTACCTAATTAACCACAGTTACATTCTACCTAATTAACCACAGTTACATTCTACCTAATTAACCACAGTTACATTCTACCTAATCAACCACAGTTACATTCTACCTAATTAACCACAGTTACATTCTACCTAATTAACCACAGTTACATTCTACCTAATTAACCACAGTTACATTCTACCTAATTAACCACAGTTACATTCTACCTAATCAACCACAGTTACATTCTACCTAATTAACCACAGTTACATTCTACCTAATTAACCACAGTTACATTCTACCTAATTAACCACAGTTACATTCTACCTAATTAACCACAGTTACATTCTACATTACGTCAGATCAGCTCAACAGTTGGTGCAACAAAAACTCTAGTCTGTGCTCTTGTTCTCTCCCGTCTTGATTATTGTAATTATCTATTCTTATAATTATATATGTGTTACTATTTTTATGTGAAGCGCTGTGAGCATAAGGCTAGTTGCTTGCTGAGGTACCGCGCTATATAAGTTATCATATTATTATAAATATTATCTGTCGTCTACACATGTTCCTTTGGGGAAGGGTGGGGGCAAGTACCCCCCAGACCCCCGTCCCCAAAGACCTGGCAACTCCACCTATTTAATAAAACAACCCCATAAAAACAAAGTTTTTGATTATAAATCCCTTATATATGAGACATAACTAAAAGTATTGATTATGTTCAAACGCGACAAACATTTACAGACTGAAACCGAAATTATCTCCCCTGGCTTTAAAACTGGGGGAAGGGGGGATGGGGTTTGGACATGGACGGGTGGCGTCAACGCGTTAACTCAACACCTGGTTAAAACACGAGATGTGTTCACGTTGACTGGCGTGAAGTCAAGTGACCCGTAAAATGTAAACAATAGCGACCACTACATATAGTTTATGTATGGCATCTGTCCGTCTACGAAAGACGATAGATTTATCTTTATTATTTGCAGCTCTTGGTGTGGCTGATGAGACCGATCCTTGAGTGGCAGTCTCTTCTGCATGACACACACACGAAAGCAGTGGGGCAGTGTTGCCTGGCCTTTCTGCTCGCTCTTTTCCCGACTGCTTCTGCCCTAGTTTGCTCCTCTGCTTTTAGTGATCCTTCTTTCACTATAGCCCGCCACATGGACCTATCCTCTGCCAGGTTTTCCCAGTTTTGTATATCAATGTTGGCTACTTTCATGTCTCTCTTGCATATGTCCACGTATCTGAGGCATGGCCGACCAACCGACCTTTTCCCTGTCACCAGCTCGCTGTAAAGCACATCCTTGGGTATGCGACCAGTTTGCATCCTCTTGACGCATCCAAGCCAACGGAGGCGTCTTTGGCTTAATAATGCTGCAATACTACTCATGCTTGCTTGAGCCAGGACCTCTGTGTTGGGAACTTTATCTTGCCATTTGATGTCCAAGATGCGGCGCAGGCATCTGAGGTGGAAGCTATTGAGCCTTCTTTCATGCCTGGTATAGGTGGTCCAAGACTCGCATCCATAGAGGAGTGTGCTCAGTACGCAGGCCTGGTATACCTGCAGCTTAGTCCTTGCTGTGAGTTTCGCATTGGACCAGACTCTTTTGTACAGTCTAGCCATAACAGTTGCTGCCTTCCCTATCCTACTACTTATCTCATCTTCCAGTGATAGGGTGCTCGAGATGTTTGATCCAAGATAAGTAAAACTGTCAACAACATCCAGGTTGCAGTCGTCAATGGTGATAGTCGGTGATATATAGATAAACTAAAAATGCATTAAATTAATAACTGTACTGTTGATCGATCTGAATTTTTGATACGATGCATTGTTAGATGACACGGGTCCGTGTACCAAATTTCAGCTCGATGCCTTCACGGGAAGTGTGTCATTGTTTACTTTTATTTTTCCGCCCGCCCAAGACACAGAGAGAGAGAGAGAGAGAGAGAGAGAGAGAGAGAGAGAGAGAGAGAGAGAGAGAGAGAGAGAGAGAGAGAGAAAGAGAAAGATAGCGGTGAAGTTAATAAAAAAACAAAGTTTTTTACTAAAAGTCCCCTATATATGAGACATAACTAACAGTATTGATTATTTTCAAACGCGACAAACATTTACAGACTGAATCTGTCTTAACTCAACTTTGCTTCATAACCCTGGGGGGGGTGGTGGGAGAGGGGAAAAGTCTGGTCACCGATCACTGGACCGAGCTCAGCGTGACACGTAAAATGTAAACAAAAGCACCCCTTTACATCGCGTCAACGCGCGAACTGAGCTTTCATGTGAAAAAAAACAATAACAAACCGTGAAAGTGAATTACATACCTCGTATAGAGATAAACTAAAAATGCATTAATTTAATTATGGTCAAATAGATTCCCCCACCCCAATAAAAATTTTAAAAATTAAAAATAAAAATAAAAATTGATATTCCGTGTCGTTTTGACTTAAAATATCTTTACATAATCCTATTCAGATCATTTTTAGACACTTGTCATGCTTGTAAAACTCACCAGTTGCATTTTCGGGGGGGGGGATGCTAACGACGCTCCCCCAAATCCCCGAGTCATTTGAGCAGGACCTCAAGTCTGGGGTGGGGGTTGGGGGTAACGCACACAGAAACTTGTATATTTTGGGGTAACGGGCAAAAACGTTTGAGAGTACCAAACGGAGCGGCGGTGATATCACAAATGCTTTGATGTCAACATCAAACGACGCAGGGTAACAATTTCATACATTCTCATGAATTCTCAAACTTAAGGATTATAATTAGATTTAATTTTCATTTATTGATAATTTACGCCGACCGGCGTCTGATGGCCTACCGACCGGTACTTTGAGAAGGACTGATTTTTAAAAAAATAATTAAAAAATCATTAAATAAATTGTAAGTGACCTAATATTTTAGTGGAAGTTTTATTTAAAGTTACCCTTTTGATGTGACGTAACATTTCTTCAACCCCCCTCCCTACCCCTCGTCACGCATCGTCACAAAAGTGTGACCCCCCTCCCCCCTAGGTGCGTGACGTCATTTATGGACGGCCCCTAAGTAACTTATCCTTGTTTGATAAATACGAAATATTAAACTTCCTGAAATGTACACAAAGTATTTTATAATGATATATCATCAAATCCTCATTTTACATCGCTCTCTTTTTCAAAATTAAAATATAAGCTAAACAATGACGTCATATAATATTTTTTTACGGCGACAATCTTTTAATTTATAATTATTTTGCACACTTCCTGGTGCGCGCCTTGAATATATATATATATTTAAATATAAGCTCAAAAATGACGTCATATCGTTACGGATACATACTCCAACAAACCTGTGACTTGGGCTATTATATTGTTTATTTTAATTTAATGTCACAATTTGTTTTATACCAGTAGATTTGTTGCAATATATTCCGTAAAACTAAAGAAAAACTAAGACATCAAATGCATCTGTATTTTTAAGAAATGTTAAATATTATAGAACTTTAATAAAAGCGTTAATTTGACTGATCGACATTAAGGAATATCACAATGCATTTGATTCTTTGTAGGTGGCCATAGACAGGATTTAATATATAAAGTTTTAATAAGGCCCTTTTTAAAAGATTTTGATGATCTTACTATTCACTTCTTTGTCGCTGAACTTCAAGAAGACTTTCCACATTTTTTAGCCACCCCTGCACACAATCATTATGTTACCCGAGCCAAGAAGACTTGATAGCTAATCCCGACAGAAGATGCCAAAACACGGAAGACATCCGTTGCGGTTACGCATGGGTTCTTGCACAGGTACGACCACCCTCATCAATTCCCCCCCCCCGACACGGAGTACTGAACTTGGTTTGGTATCAAAATTGCCAAACCATTCCAACCATAAATTTATTTTTTGAGGCATCTTAAAAAATAAGGACTAACAAAATGTCACTAGTCAAATAATCATTTAAATTTTGCTTAACATTAACGATTAAACAAAATACAACAACACTTCATGAGTTTTTTACAGTCATTAATCGTTTGTTACACCCGCAACCCTCCCCCCCCCCTGGGCACCAATACAGCTAAGAGTAACAACCACAATAATAATAATAATAATAGTAATAATAATAATATGATTATTTTTTATAATAAAAATTATTATTTTTTTTGTTTTACCATTCTGTACTGATCCTGACAATATAACACACAAATCAGTTCAATTTATGTTTTCCATCAAGTTTTCACGCTCTGATACGTATAAATATATTTTACTCCTTCACGCTTAACCCATTGCCACCTGTCCGTCCTTTAAGTTACTTGGATAGTTACTATCGGAAGCAACGCACAACAGTCCTTAACCCAATTCTCTGACCTACTTTGCGTATCACAGTGTGGGTGTGGGCTATCACACCGTTGAAAACAGTCTATCGCCCGGTAATTAACATAAATCGTAGAGAAAAAAAAATCAAAAGTTTACAATGCTTCGTGCCCAATGGGAGGTATACTGATTACGGGATACAGATAAACTACAGCAACTGTTCCACTTTCGTGAAACAGAATCAAAAATATATTTTAAAAAACACTTTTTAAAAACTAGTCTTGTATTAGAAATGCACTAAAAAGTAGAAAATAATTTTTTTATAAAAATGTATTAAAAATTAGAAAATAAATTTAAAATTTGAAATTTACAGTCAGAAGAGACCTTTAGTTCCAAATTTATGAAAATGTAAAAGTTTAAAATGAGACAGGAACGTTAAATCTTAGGTGAAATCGATTATCTCGTTGTTTGCCATGACTATAAGACTAGGGTACTTGCTAAGTTATGCAAAGATATTCATCAAGTTAGGCAAAGCTATTCGCTTAGTTTAAACTGAGCACCCTAGTGCAAATTGTGCAAATTTTCAGAATGATTGGATAACGGAAAGGGGTCCAAAATTGAGATATTAATAAAATAAACCCGTAAAAACAAAGTTTTTGACTATCAATCCCTTATATATGAGACATAACTAACAGTATTGATTATTTGCAAACGCGACAAACATTTACAGACTGAATCTGTCTTAACTCAACTTTGCTTCATAACCCTGGGGGGGGGGAGGGGTCGGAGAGGGGAAAAGTCTGGTCACCGATCGCTTGACCGAGCTCAGCGTGACATGTAAAATGTAAACAAAAGCACACCGGTACTTCGATGGGTCGCGTCAACGCGCGAACTGAGCACTCACGTGAAAAAAAAATAACAAACTGTGAAATTGAATTATAAACCTAGTAAAGAGATAAAGAAAAAATGCATACATTTAATTACGGTACTTTCGATCGTTCTAAAATGTTGATACGATGCATTGTTAGGTGAGATGGGTCCGTGTGCCAAATTTCAGCTCGATCGGATCACGGGAAGTGAGTCATTTTTTTTACTTTTGTTTTTCCGCCCGCCCAAGACAGACAGAGAGAGATGACGACAGAACGACAGAGACGGCGGTGAAGTTCATATAAGGGATTTAAAAATAGTCCGATCGTCCGACTAAACTTACAAAGCCAGTTAATATAAGACTAGTAAAAAAATCTCTATTTTTGTTTATTTCTTTTTTGTTCGTTTGTTTTTTTAAATAAAAAAGTTATTGTCAGACGTAGATATATAGAAAGAAGTATCGTTAAGACATAAATTGATTAATCAAAACTGCAACGCCGTACCCAGACTTTTTTAAAAAGGGGGTTTGAAAACTTGTCGCGAAGGCATTTCATGTTCAGATACCTACAATATATGGTGCTATGACTTCAGACTTGTATAAGAATGTTTGATCAATAATTCTGTACCTATGAATTATTGAGCGCGTTGATTAAACTTCTTTTCTTTTTTGCCTCGTTTTGCAACAACAAAAATGTTTTCAGTATGTATAGTGACCAAAAAAGTAGGTTCTCATGCAATAAATAATTAACACTGTAATTAACAGTTAATTCGAGCTTGCAGTCAGTTCAACATTAAATATATAAATTTGATACAAATCAAAATTAAGTTTACAAATATGGCTGGTCGAATGATCCTACATGTGGAAGAAAATCAGAAGCCCCGAGCCTAATGCTCTTCATGGGTCTTCCTGGAAGACCCTCCCAGCTATCTGGCCCCCTCCCCCAGAAAAGGACGTTACAGCTGGAAACAACCCCCCCCCGAGCGGTCGCTTCTGAAGCGGCCACCTTGGTATCCGGGACAGAAAGTCGAAGATGCCTCCCACTAAGTTGGCCTCACAAGGAGTGGTGGAATTTCCTTACTATGACCCGCTACCACTTTGGCGCCATCCCGGCAAAGCATACGAGTCTCAATGGTTAGGACCGCCGCTATGCGGGGGATCATCAATTACCTACCTAGGGTGCAACCCCCACTGGAAGGTTTCCTCAGAGCTGGCGTCCGCTGCGTTCTTCGCGGTTCCTTTTGCTAATCCGTACTGGCGCTCCTGGCCCTAAACCGGCACCGCTCATTGGCGTTGCTAGTAAAATTGAGGGGGACGAAACGGTCGCTTCGGATTTACCCGACCCTCAACGGGTACTTTGGTTTTCATCATCGACAATGCATTTAAGATGTTTTGTCTAGGATCCGTACAGCGACTGTAATCATATGTGACTAGCACCTAACACCTAACCTATCGGACTTCGGCATTGCCTGCCAGGAGTTGTCGGTTTCAGGTCGCAGGCGACGCGGTCAGGTCCGCAACCCGCGACCCTACTCGTCCGTCGAGCCCCGTAGAGGCCACCCCTTTTCGACGGGGCTGGTCGAATGATCCTACACGTGGAAGAAAATCAGAAGCCCCGAGCCTAGTGCTCTTCATGGGTCTTCCTGGAAGACCCTCCCAGATAAATGGCCCCCTCCACCAGAAAAGGACGTTGACAGCTGGGAAACCCCCCCCCCGGAGCGGTCGCTTCTGAAGCGGCCACCTGGGCATCTAAGACAGAAAGTCGAGGATGCCTCCCACTAAGTTGGCCTCACAAGAGAGGTGTGGAATTGCCTTACTATGACCCGCTACCACTTTGGCGCCACCCCGGCAAAGCATACGAGTCTCAATGGTTTGGACCGTCACTATACGGGGGATCATCAATGACCTACCTAGGGTGCAACCCCCACTGGAAGGTTTCCTCAGAGCTGGCGTCCGCTGCGTTCTTCGCGGTTCCTTTTGCTAATCCGTACTGGCGCTCCTGGCCCTAAACCGGCACCGCTCATTGGCGTTGCTAGTAAAATTGAGGGGGACGAAACGGTCGCTTCGGATTTACCCGACCCTCAACGGGTACTTTGGTTTTCATCATCGACATTGCATTTAAGATGCTTTGTCTAAGATCCGTACAGCGACTGTAATCATATATGACTAGCACCTAACACCTAACATGTCGGACTTTGGCATTGCCTGCCGGGAGATGTTGGTTTCAGGTCGCCGAGTGGCGGTCAGGTACGTGCCCCGCGACCCTACTCATCCGCCGAGCCCCGTAGAGGCCTCCCCCATTCGGCTGGTCGAATAAATAATTCTGATGTGTTTATTTATTTGAAATTATTTTGACTTTAATTATTTTTTTATCTATGGACATTTCGTATCTATTGTTTGTTTCCTATTTCTACCAAACATGATTGCAACTCAGTTAATTTATTTTTGTTTATTAATGATATTTTGTTGCTTAATAAATAAGTTTTTTTTAAAAAATAAACATATACTAGATCTATGACTCTTTAGCTTTGACTTTCTTTACAAGCCCCAATGATAAAATAGTCATTGTCTTCCTTACAACCAATTAATAGCTCACCCCTCGCATTACTCAGAATTCATTGACAATATTTATGTTCATCTGCGTGTGGCAGTAATTGAGCGTCAAGTTGAGCACGTTGCTTTCCTTGAAAGCAATAATGATATATATATGCCAATTAATAGCTCACCCATCGCGTCAATCAGATTTCATTTATACAACGGTGTGGCCGCAAGGGCGTGAGCGTATAGGAGTATACCCACGTCCTATGTCCGCATTGATATTTTTATGAGCCTCTGACCACCCAACATCGGAGTAGCCTCACTGTAACATGCTAAATTATGGTGCATCTTATTTACCGTAGGAACCCTAAGATTCTGAACCCAATGCAACAGTTATAAGAATATATTTCTATAAAGTCAGCGGGTAAAACGGTAATCGGTTAAAATCGGATTTACATAACCGATAATCGGTTTGCCCCACAAAAAAGAAAAAGAAATTAACATACCTATTTTAGAACATCTTCGATGTAAATTCTTCTTGGGTTTTTGTTAACAAATATCTGTAAAACACTGTCCTCGTTGATATTGAAAGCGTAGTGATGCATCAATGCAAGCTCGGTAAGTATTTCCTGTCCCATTGAACATCTCATGTAATTGTGCAAACGTCGGAGTGCACTGAAACTTCGCTCACACGCGCAGGAAGTCACAGGAATCACGCACGCGATTTTCAGTTAGGGGCCGTCCATAAAGTACGTCACGCTATTTTTGACCATTTTTGACCCACCCTCCCCCTGTCACAAACTGTCACAAATCTTGGGACCCCCCCCCCAAAGTACGTCACACTTTCCAATTTTTTTTTATTAACACCTGATTAAGATATTTAATTTAATACTTAAAATACACTTCACTATTAAAATGTATTAAAATATAAAATTTCCACTTAAAAGTAGGGATGTACCGGATTCAAAATTTTGAAATCCGGCTGGAGCTGAAGTGGGCCAGATTTATGAAGTGAAATCCGGCTGGAGCCGGAATCAGATTTGTTAAAATGGCCGGATATCGTATTTTCCGGGGCCATTATGATTATGAATATATAAATAAATTAGGGATCTACCGGCCAGCCGGATTTATGAAGTGAAATCCTGCCGGAGCCGAAGCCGGAGCTGGATTATTAAAATTACATAATAAAAAGGAAACAAAACAATTTGACTAATAAAAAGACTAGATTGACAAATTATGTGACCAACTCTTGTGCTATATTTAATCTGTTTATTATGGTCCTATGAATTATATTTAATTCAAAAATATTCACTGGACATCATCTGTGTTCATCCATAGTTACGACTGACATCAATCTTTCACAATCATCGTATCCTGGAAGGATAATTGCAGACAGATCAACTCGTCCTCATCTAGCCACTCAACAGCCTCTGTATGTGCATTTTCCCCTCTGGCAATAACTTCAGGGGTTCTCTTTGACTTCTAGAAGTGATTCTCAAAGGACGGATGCGTTTTATCTGAGTTGATTCTTGAACAGTTTGGGTGGGCACATTCTCCTGAGCCCGAGCTCTGTGTTGTCCTGTATGTTTCTTCAACATTGTTTGTGAGGAAAAATATGAGTGACATACTTTGCAAAGTCGATCAAATAAGCTGGTTATCATATGGTTGTAGTTTGAAAGCTCCTGTTGATCTAGGCATAATTTCATCAAATTTGAGAGTTTGTGCTACAAACAAGGAAGGAAATTCATGAGAATCTGCAT
Organism: Ampullaceana balthica; assembly: GCA_944989445.1. NCBI lineage: Eukaryota > Metazoa > Mollusca > Gastropoda > Lymnaeidae > Ampullaceana > Ampullaceana balthica. The sequence continues at coordinate 590,112 of CALYLW010000195.1, read as the reverse complement.
CTGCTATTTCTTAAGCTTTGAGTCCATCATTTGTTTGGTTGATTGGGATTGGAGGTGGGAAGAATCTTTAAGGTAAAACGTTAAAATATGAGCGTCGAGCTTTGTCGCAACATTTCAAGTCCTGATATTTAATAACTATTTGAGTGAAATATTGGCTAGTGCGAACATGATTGTCAAACCATACCTGATCCTTCGATATCATTACTGCTGTATCCAATTCAGATTTATGAACAACACATTCAGGAGATACGCATTTCATGCTATTTTGACATAAAACTAATTCTAATGTTTCACAAAATTTTTGAAAATTATTTTTAAAGCTATTTAAATTCTACTAAAAAATATAAATAAATTAGAAAAAAAAATACTAAAAATAAAAAATGTGTGACATCACACATGGCCTGACCCCCCTCCCCCCTGTCACAAAGTGTCACACTTTCTTTGATCCCCTCCCCCTAGGAGCGTGGCGTACTTTATGGATGACCCCTTAGCAATAAATATTCGGAGATATCAATTCATTGAAATGTTTTATAGCTTCCGTGTAATTTTTCGGTAATTTTGACTCTTCCCATTGGCTGAACCTCAATTTCCACCCCCTGAACTCTTCGGGCAACACCTCTGATTAAGATAGATCGTGGTCATATAAATCCACAGCGCCTTTCAAATTTTCATACGTACAATTTCTAACAGCACTTGGCACAAGAGCTAACAGTTATGAGGATGTCCTGGTTAAACCAGAGCAACGCATATCTAGTTCAGAAGTGATGTGCTCCTGAAATGGTTTAATTAAGTTTCGCAGATAGTGTTGCATTGACGTTTCTGCGCTCACATTGCTTCGGTAGATTTGCCGCTTAGCTATTTTTGGCATTGAAGCTGCAACTCCTACAGACTGCGCCATGATAACGATATGATCATAAGTGTTTTGAAAATAAGAATCTACATTTGTTCTAATCTCTCTAAACTCTTGCTTGACGTTTTCGATAAGTGGAATAGCCTGAATGATGTCAATCGCTTCTTTCTGAAGTTGGACTGTTATTCCTTCCAGCCTTGATAACAGTTTGTACGTTACAACAAACGTCACAATAAATGTGAAGTTACACAAGGAATGAAGAAGTGACGTTGCTCGAGACTTACTGTCCGTGTCCCAATCACCATTTGTAGTTAAACTTGGATCCAATCCTTGATCGTTGTGTTTTCCATTGGCAGTGAAATTATCTCAAGAGTCTGAACAACGTAAACATACGATTGATAGAAGTGTTTGTAAGCTTCGTGGCGCTCAGCCTATCTTGTTCTGCACAAATCTAGAAGTGCCTTCCGTTTAACACTGTCAAATGGAAGTCTTGTTTCTATGACGTTTTTCAACAAGGCTTCGCGCTTTGGGCTGTAGTTAAAAGAACATACCGGTTTATTTTAATTAGTCAATCATGTTACGCACATCGGGAAGTACACACAAATACGCGATCACTAGGTTTAAAGCGTGGTTGCTGCAGTGTGTGTATACCACCTAAGGGGCCTCTCTCAGAATACGTGCTTGAACGCCCCAGACAGCGCCCGACATAGATGCAGCGCCATCATAAAACTGTCCCCTTATATAATGTAGTGGGATTCCCAAATCTCTCAATAATGTTAAGATCTTTGAGGCCATCGCCTCTCCCGTGGTTCGAACAAGTGGAACAAAAGAGATGAATTCCTCTCTGACATTATTTTCGCTGTCCACAAATCAGATAAAAAACGACATTTCTTCTTTGTTGTGAGTGCTCACCTCATCGGCCAAAACAGAATAGAATTTTGTTTCGTTTATTTCTTTAACAATTTTTATTGAATGATATCATTGCCAATTATGGAAATGAGTTCATTTTAGATACGTGGTGACAAATGCGTCGCTCTTACCAAAACTTCATGATCCAATGAACTATCATCGATCTAACCTCACTTTTGTCTTGTTACAACTTTCAAAATCTTCTTGTATTGTTATAGGATTAACAAATAATATGAGTTCGCCAAATAAAATAGTGCGTGACGCAAGTTTCCATGGTATTTCTTCAGATTTTGATCAAAATTTTTACGCGTGATCCCACCATTTAAATGATTAAGAAATCGTGTTCTATCAGGGAGAAAACATTAAAAAAAAATTTTTTTAATAAATAAAAAATAAAAAATATTGTTAAATATCGATTCATGGATTAAAAATTGAAAGAAAAAGGTGTTGAAAAAAAGGAGTACATTCAATTAAACGGTGAAATTCGATAACGAGTGACTATAAGAATATCAATATGGGCAGGTCGTCCACCGTGTATATCAATTGCACCACTCCCAAGGTCGAGTCGCAGTGGGATGAACGTAAATTTAAATTAAATATCAAGGCTAATAATTTCACTTATTTCCTCTATATAAATTATAGTCGTATGACTACTATGAATACATAATACCATTTTTCCTGAATTTATGCCTCTCTCTGCCATAACAACAATGTAAATATTCTCTTTGCTTTTGCCTGAGCCTGGCTAACCCACTAGGCCTTGTCTGACAGGATCTTTCAATGCATTTATTTTCGTTTATTGATTTTCGGTAGTCGTCTTGCAAAAAGAAAATGTATTTGTTATTAAAAAGGGCACAAATTCGTAGAAGGGGGTTCGTACGAACGTAGGAACCCCCCCCCCTCCCTCCTGCGTACGGCAATGACACTCGTATGTTTTAGGTAACATTTCCTTCGATTGATATGACTATAAATATCGCTAATAAAATTAGTTATTTTTAGGCCATATGAGATTCGTAGATATACAAAAAAAATGCATTTTCAATTTTTGAAAACAATTCTCATTTACTTTTTTAGGTGGTTGCGGTTAATTTTCCTTTTTTTTTAAAAAAGAAATGTCAACATATCTTTAATAATAAATCAGCGCGGAAAAGATGGATCCCTATATTTTTTATGTCCAAATGTTGGGTAGCAAAAAGTAATCAATTTTAATGCAAAAGTGAATGTTTACTTATATAACGTTCACATTTCCGACGTTCACAGATGGGCGACTGTATTTTTTTAAAATCCTTTATATTAACTCGTGGTATCTTCTTGATTGTTTGAATGTCGCAAAAACTTTGGATCGATTTTAATTCACTTCCTCGTAAGCTAGCAAGCTGAAATTTTGCAGGCAGATTCGTGCCGATGATAAAAATGTCGTATCAAAATGTCAGATCGATTGAATGTACTGTTATTAAATTTTTGAATTTTTAGATTATCTCTATTTATCTCTATGTATCATGTTAACTTTTGAGTGTCGCGGTGCGTATTATATTGAACGACCTTTTTAATACTTTCCTGTTTCGTATTTCGGTGCGTATTATATTGACGAGTATATTATATTATAAATATATTCCCGATCGTTGCGCATTATATTTAACATGTTTTACGATACATAACTTAAATTATTGTATTTTTGGATTGTCGTGCGCTGCGTATTACAATGAACAATCTTTTAGTTATGTCTCATATTGAACTTGAACTATCCCTTACCCGTCATTGGGTCGTTGGGGCACCATTGTGAACTGCACACTATCCCACACCATTTGTTCCGGTGTAACAGGCCAGATTAAACCCCCGACCAGAATATACCCGGGTATAAACTGGCCTAGGCCAGAATATACCCAGGTATAATCTGGCCTAGGCCAGAATATACCCCTCCAGGCCAGAATATACCCCTTTGACAACATGAGGATATATAGTAAAAAATGACTGAATGACAATATAGACATTCTATTAGAGTTTTAGCTATGTCAGAGAAGTTAAACTCATTTCTTAAGTAGGAAAGATGTTTTATTAAACAATAAAATAACAATAATAAAATAATTTCTTTTATCACGATGTCTGATAGGACGGTAACTTTTTATCTAAAGTTACAGTCTACACAAATATAGATGGAATCAGCGTTTTCTTTTTAATTTTAAAGTTGAATCATTTAAACAATACATGAATTGTCTATTATTTTAAAAAAAATAATTTAAGCGCGATAGGGACTTTAGTTGTAGCTTTTCAAACACTTGCGAATATTTTTTTTCGTGTACCTTGCATATTAATCAAATCATTTTTGTTTAATTATTTGAGTATGGCAATAAAGATTTTTTAAAGTATTGAATTAAATTATGCATGAATGTTTTTTTCCTCGCATACATTTTAAATGTAACTGGCAACCACGGTTTAGGGCTATCTTCATTTTGTTTTTGAAATAAACATATCATGGCGCTTTCCCCTTTTAAAAAATCTATCAGAATATACACTGATCTGCAAAATAGTTAAAAGAATAGGCCGACTAAAGTGTGGGAAACATCGTTTGATCGTTTGACTTCCCCAATGTTGCTTGTCGTATTTCCGAACCTTTATCTGTAATTCGGTTTGCCTTTGCGCGTCTTAAGACATTCAAAACAAACCTTTGTTCTAGTAGCGCAAATTATTGTTATTTTTTAAATCGGCGCAATTCATTTTTACCTGTGTTACCCTTAAACAATATGGTCATCCTTATTGGATTTCGCCAATGTTGGATTGTCCGCTTTCCATGCATTTATCTATTGTTATGAAGCACGGATTGCGTTCCGTTTAATCTGTATTCAAAAGAACCTCTGATCTCGTCGCGCCCTATTATTTTATTTTAAACCAGAGTAATTTCTTTGGAAAGGCGTTAATATAAATCATGAAACCCTGATGGATTGGTCCCTACCTCGTGGTAGAATCATTAAACAAGGGAAGAGTGTAGCTAAATAATATATCGACTGACAAAATACTAAGAAACACCTACAATATAAGTAGCGTAAAAGTTTACAGCAATTAACAGGTTTCTTCACCCAATCAGTTCCCTGATGACTCTGTTAAAGGTAATGTCAATGGGAGCATACAACAAAAGGAACAAGAAATCACAGGTGAAGAAACAGATATCATTGTGATACAACCTGTCTCAAAACAAATGCAGTTTAGGACTTTTAACCCACTAAAAATTTCAAGAAGAAAGCGTCTTAGCACAATTCTTGGCCTTACTTTTGACAAGTTTGTATATTATGGCCGCATTCGAGATCTTGAACAACCAAGGCGTACATATTAAAAGGGGGAGGGAAGGTTACTTCAGGGCTATAAGCTACATTCTGACAGGAACAGAGGACAACCACATGACAACCACATGACAACCACATGACAACCACATGACAACCACATGACAACCACATGACAACCACATGACAACCACATGACAACCACATGACAACCACATGACAACCACATGACAACCACATGACAACCACATGACAACCACATGACAACCACATGACAACCACATGACAACCACATGACAACCACATGACAACCACATGACAACCACATGACAACCACATGACAACCACATGACAACCACATCCTCCTCAGAGATAAAGTAATTCAACACGTGAACACTGGCAATACATAACAACTACATGACAATTACATGACAACTACGTAACAACTACATAACAACCACATAACTACATAACAACTACATGACAACTACATGACAACTACATAACAACTACATGACAACTACTTAACAACTACATAACAACTACATAACAACTACATGACAACTTGAATCAAAGTGGGGAATGGCTTGGCTGAGGAAACCAGGAAAACCAACACTATCAACATTTAGAACCAACTCTATCAACATTTGAAACCAACACTATCAACATTTAGAACCAACTCTATCAACAATAAAAACTAACACTATCAACATTTAAAACCAACACTATCAACATTTAAAACCAACACTATCAACATTTAAAACCAACACTATCAACATTTAAAACCAACACTATCAACATTTAAAACCAACACTATCAACATTTAAAACCAACACTATCAACATTTAAAACCAACACTATCAACATTTAAAACCAACACTATCAACATTTAAAACCAACACTAGCAACATTTAAAACCAAAACTATCAACATTTAAAACCAACACTATCAACATTTAAAACCAACACTATCAACATTTGAAACTAACACTATCAACATTTAAAACCAACACTATCAACATTTGAAACTAACACTATCAACATTTAAAACCAACACTATCAACATTTGAAACTAACACTATCAACATTTGAAACTCTAATACAAATTCAAACTAGATATAAACCAATGATAAGCGTAGGACGTAATAATCAGCTGTATAGAAGTAGCGTCTGTAAATGATAAGATAAGATCATGGTAAGGAATCCAAAGTGTACGCACGCGTTTGAAAAGCAACAAATAAAACAACTCGTAACTTATTTTTTTTAAAATAATCATGTAGTCTTGATTAAGTTAATGTTAAATTAAAAAAACAATTAAAAAAACGCTGTTTTCATATATATTTGTATACACTGTAACTTTTGATCTTGAATCGTCGAAATTATATAAGATTTCATAGTTTAAAAACGAGACAACGACATCACCATTTTCAAATAAAATGTAATGCTCCTTTCACTTTCATTCATCGTAAAATATTTTATAATTATTATTTTATTTTAATTAAAACAATTTTGCTACTTAAGAAAAGAGTTTAATTTCTTTGACAGAGCTAAAACATGAAGAGAAAGTCTAAAAAGTCATTCATCCATTTTTTACTATATATCCCCATGTTGTCAAAGGGGTATATTCTGGCCTGAGGGGGTATATTCTGGCCTAGGCCAGTTTAACCCCGGTGGTATATTCTGGCCTAGGCCAGATTATACCCGGGTATATTCTGGTCAGGGGTTTAATCTGGCCTGTTACACCGGTCATGTGCTGCCTTTTGAGCTTCGCTGAATGACAGGCCGGTCCAGACGAAACAATAGCGGATGAATAGAAAAAAAGTCTGAAAGATAAAACTCTATTATGTAACAGTCAAATCCATGGCAATGATACATAATGGCTATTCTCATTAATGCATATACGATATTCTAATTATAACCCCTCACTTACATGAAAATTAAACTAATTGCACCTTTTTACCTAACCAAATATTAAATGGGCATTTTTAGATAATCAATTTTTTAAAAATTTTAAATTATTTTACTTCAGCATTTTCATTTTTTTTGTCTATTAATTTTTTTTTCCTTGGAGTGTTTTAAAGAGCATCAAAATTTAACTTTCGTATAAACGATGATAAAATGTAAACCTATTCTGTTTTGAAGAGCTGAATATAATAGTCGCATAATAAAATATGTAAAAAAATTCATAATTTTTACGCGTCTTAAAAATTAGTTCCTTTAATCGCATATCCAAAGCTGGTAAAGCTGAACGAAAAGATATTTTTTTGCGAGTTTATAATTTTTCCCGCACGATTACATTCAAGTTAACGTCATACTCAACCAATGGGCAACTCGCACCACCGAGGAGCGCGTTTGTGAATAGTGCAAGTTGAGTCGTCACGGATGAATATGTTCAATGCTCCAATAATTATTTTTACTCTAATGGTACATTAGCAAAGTCACTGATACATAGAAGCACTTCAAGCCTGACGTGCAGTGGCAGAAAGGTCAACACGACGACATGATAGAAATTGAAGACTCTTAGCTAATGAAAAGCGTTTAACATATTAATTTCTCAGCGAATCCATTGATCGGAGTTCGAAAGCAACCGAAAAAAACAGGAATAATTTATTAAAAAGTCGTAACATAATTTTATCAATAATTTTTTTTAAAAGTTCAAACAAAACGCTAAATATGTTTTCAAAACTTAACACCTACCAATCAAAGGAAATTGAGAATCCCCGGCGTGGTTCGTGGTAAACAGAGCGGAGGGGCGTGTTGATCCCAATAAAACTTATTGGGTCTAAGACCCAAAAGCAGACATTAAAATATTTTCGACTTAAGAGAACAGAAAAAAAAACAATGTGGGAAAAAAAAGTGAATTAATTATGAGATTATCTTTTAGAAGGAAAACAGGAGTTTGAAAATGGAAACAGAATGAAAGGGCGTTTTCAATCGAGTAGTTGCCTTAATGAATGAGCTCACACTCAGCTCATGAATGCGGGGCTCTGTGTAAACCAGTTTTTTATATTTTTTACCGCTGACTTATTTTTTTAAAACGACAGATGAAATTTTTAAGATGCCATTTTGTGTGTGCAGAAGTAGGGCAAGATTACATCCGATAATTCATTGTCAATGTTCAATAAAGCTTAAAAAAAAAGACGGATGTTGGTGGGGTAGGGGGGAGTGGTGGGGGATTTAACAGATTTCAGAATCATTTTTTTTTAAAAATCATTTTATGAGCTTGGTTAACCGTTTTCACCTGTCAATTGTATGTTAAACAGCTGATTTGACTTAAAACCCAAAAATAAAAATAAAAAATAAATAAATAAATAAAAATATAAAAAATATGATTTCTGTGCTCAAATAGCTGAGGCGTTATGTACTGCTTGCTTGGGGCTCTATTCTTTTAATAGTGTGAACCAGACGAAACAATTTTTGTGCATAAAATTCAGATAGAGATTTAAGTATGAGTAATTTACGATCATAAGAACAAAGTAAAGAACTCATTTAATTAGCCTAACCCATTTGTTTAAAATTAAAATCGAATACGGTTAAACTACGAGATATTAAGCAGAGCAAATGATAACGCAATTCTTGAAATCGCCAAGTTAGTTTATCGCGTCTGTAACTCTTCGGATCATCTAAATGAAAATTCACCTGTCTTAACTTAATAAGAGGAGGAAAATAATGAGAAATGAATGAGTATTTAGCCCAAATTCCTCTTAAAGTCAACATTTATTGACTGACTGCTGCAGAACGTGGTGCCCTGCACTGAATGATTTTGGTGAGCTGTGGGAAGACGATTGGCGTCAAGACATTCAGACGATTGCTTTGGCAGGTTTAAGTGTTGACACAACAAACGCACACATTCACACACACACAGGGGCTGGGGGCGTGTGGTACTCTCTTTGGGCGAAAGTCTAAGAAAGGAAGTGTCCCTTCTGATAGCATCTACTCACCTCTCTGTTTCGGGACCAATTATCGCGTGCCTCTTTTTACTTCTACCCCAAGGAACAGCTGTACACTCATTGCTTTTTTTTTCTTCCCTTGTTTTTCGTCAAATCTTTGTCACATTTTCTTGCATCTGCCGTACCCCCCACACCAAAGCCGCACGTTTTTTTTTGAAGCTCTTGTAATGACGAATAAAAACGTTTAAATCAAAGAGTTTTATTTTTTTATTTCAAAAAAAAATTATGGCTTAAAAATAAATGAGAAGAAAAATGAGCAAGAGCCTACATTATATTACGAAGGGCTATTATGCCCCACAAAACTCCAAAGTAATTTGAATGCTGATGTACATAAAAGGTCGACGACTACAATAAAACTGGCATGCGTTGTTGCAAACTTCTTCAGAGATGAAGTGTGTTCGAGTCGTCCCCTCTCGTTCCACTAACAACAAGATGCAGTTTTAACATGCATCCTTCTTAAATTAAATTTGAAAAAATTATGCACCTTTTTCAACAAATTTTTTTTTAAGGGGGGGGGGTCCTTTTATTTAAGGTAATATCTTTTTTCTGTTTTGTTCTTACAGCACGTGAATTTAAGCGCAAATTTCAGGAAGAGAATGAAGCTAGCCGCCTCGAACGTGCTCATTTGATGAACAGATTATGTGTGGCGTCCCGAGGACGTGAGGCACATGAGAAATGACGCACAAGCTCAGCTGCTACAAAACATTTTCAGGTTTATCTTTATTCTTTTTTGTTTTTTTATCTCTCTACCCCATCCTTCATCCAAACACAACTTTGTTTACATCCCCAACACTTGTTTTATAACGTAACATTTTCCTTCAAAAATGGTTTCCTTGTTCTCGAAAATACTCTTTTATGTCAGAGTTTTTAAAAAATCTGAATCATAGAAATGATCCAATATTGACTCCACTTTTAAAAAAATAATTCTTTCTGCAATTACATCTGTGTTGTCTTGAACCTATTCCTGTTAAAATGCGTATCGTGGAAAGTTAAGTGGATCTATATATGATGTTTTCCCCTCGCGCATTGATGAAAAAAAAATGTATTTAAAAAATTATCTATATTTTTAATTTTTGTCCACAATTCAGTTATTTTATATCTTATGATTATAATAATTTTATTATTGAGAGTTTTTTTTTAAACTGATCATAATTATTATTATTTTATTTTATTTATTTTTTCCTTTAAAAAAAGGGGGGGGGGTGTTAGGCGTAAAGCTGAAACACAAATTCTCTTGTTCACACATGTTATGATAAATTTTTGCTAATAGTTTCTCTCGCGACCTGGCGTTCTTCCGCAATGTCACTTAAGACCTTCTGTAAACATTATTAATAAACCCTACAGATTAGGGACACAATTAATGAAATATTGCTGAATAGCATTACTTTCCATTTCAATTTTTTAAAGAAGAACGTGGATTGGTGGTCTATTTCCAAAATACTATGCACACCTCATTAATATTTTAGATTCAAATTTTATTTTTACATTCTTTCTCCAATGATCATTTTATTTTTATAGTTTTAAAACAAAACCACCACAACGGAAAGAAGTTACATCGTTTTAAACATTTTGATTGATCTTTTACAAGGATCCTTATTTAACGAAGATCCACAATCAATCGATTTTGTTGTTATAACATTTAAATAAAATTAGCCTTGAAAAACACATGTTTTAATGTTAATAACTTCTGGTGAAGAGATATCTTAATTAAGTTAATGATTCTTCTGTCAAGGAATTACCCTGTATGAAAAAAATGAAATATAAATATAGGCCTAAATGTACACATACAAATCTAAACGAGGAGCGTCATAATATTCTTTACAAACACTTGCAATTAATTTAATATCGTGCTTGTCATAGACACAACATAATACTGTAGAGGTTGACAACTTACAAGTTGTTTGTACTCTTTAATAAAAACATTTGGAAGTGGTAAATCCTGCGAAGTCTTTTTGTCAACCTTATGAGCCGTAACCTCTCCATCCACTCGGGCAGATTGGAACAAAGAAAATATGTCTTATACATTGTTCACAAAGTTAGGAAATTGTCTAAATGTCTTCTTATACATTGTTCACAAAGTTAGGAAATTGTCTAAATGTCTTATACATTGTTCACAAAGTTAGGAAATTGTCTAAATGTCTTATACATTGTTCACAAAGTTAGGAAATTGTCTAAATGTCTTATACATTGTTCACAAAATTAGGAAATTGTCTAAATGTCTTATACATTGTTCACAAAGTTAGGAAATTGTCTAAATGACCAAATTGTAGTTAGAGAAGCCAATCAATTGGCGTATGCTTTAAAAAAATTTTAAAGTAAAACCAAATAAAATAACACCTTGAAAATGGCAACAGTCATCATGCCATCACTCGAATCCAGCTCATTGCATGATTGAGATTTGGCATTAAGTTATTTCTATACATCCAAGAATTCGGATAAGTGAAACATTTAAAAGAAATAAGAAGTGCGCTTTTTCACACATTCACACACCGCTTACTAGGATTATTTTTGTTTTTATCCCTTTAGCTGGATAACAGATAGAGACGCCTTTGAATGACGTTACGCTTATCTATTTATATAATACAACAAATCCAGTATATGGAAACAAGCATGACGAATGACCCTCGCTGGGGTTGTCCAATGTCTCGAGACCAAAAATGGTTTTTGCGTACACTTAGTTGTTCCTTAAAAGAATAACATGAGATTCGTAGTGTAGTAGTTATCCCGTCAGCATTACACGGGAAAGGTCCTGGGTTCAAGCCCCAGACGAAAAAATGTTTTTTTACATTGTTAATAAAACAAACCCGTAAAAACAAAGTTTTTGACTATAAATCCCTTATATATGAGACATAACTAACAGTATTGATTATGTTCAAACGCGACAAACATTTACAGACTGAATCTGTCTTAACTCCCCTTTGCTTTATAACCCCGTGGGAGAGGGGAAAGGTCTGATCACCGATCGCTGGACCGAGCTCAGCGTGACACGTAAAATGTAAACAAAAGCACGCCGGTACATCGACGGATGACGTCAACGCGTGACTGAACAGTCACGTGAAAAAAAAAGAAAACAGTGAAATTGAATTACATACGTTATATAGAGATAAACTAAAAATGCATTAATTTAATTACGGTACTTTCGATCGATCTGAAATTTTGATACGATGTATTGTTAGGTAACGCGAGTCTATGTGCCAAATGTCACATCGATGGCATCACGGGACGTGGGTCATTTTTTACTTTCGTTTTTCCACCCGACCGACGTATGAAGAGATGATGACAGACAGAGAGAGAGAGACAGAAAGACAAAATTTCGAAGTTAATATAAGGGATTTAAAAATGTATGTTTGTGCCCGTTCTTTTTCACCTTTATTGCGAACATGGCTGACCCTCGCTAGTGTCGGCCAATCACAGTTTATGGTTGGCAAGCTAGGGTGGTGAAGAGTGGTGGGCAGGTAGATAACCGCTGTGCGAATGTTTCGAGACAAACAATGCGTCTGTGGTTTCCCCCACCGACGTTCACTAGCGTTGTTTTGATTTATTCGTGCTGTAGTTTGTGTCCATTCTTTCCCCACTTTCTTTGCACTACTCATGAGCAAGTCACCGTCGTATGCTACGCCGCGGGGCGTATCTAGTTTATATTATTCTGAAACTTTGGTCACGGAATTTGTTTAAGATGTCGAGAACTAAACGAAACGTTTAAAAAAGAAGTCATGGTCCCATAAACATTCATTTTGATCATATCTTCAATAAAAAAGAACCCGTAAAAAAAACAAGTTTTTGACTAAAATTCCTTTATGTACGAGACATAACTAAAAGAATGTTCATTATAATACAAGACAATTCAAACATACAAAATTTTAGTTATGTCTCGTAAAACGTGTTTAATATTGCGAACCGATCAGGAATATGTTTATAAAAAGTATTGTCAATAAAATACGCACCAAATCGCGCAACAGGAAAGTATTAATAAAAAGGTCATTGAATGTAATACGCACCACGACACTGTATCTCAAACATTTAACATGATACATAGAGATTAATATAATAAACTAAAAATTCAATTATTTAATTACATTACATGAGATCAATCTGAAATTTTAATATATCGTTTTTATCATCGGCACAAGTCTGCCTGCAAAATGTCAGCTCGCTAGCTTACGAGGAAGTGGGTTAAAACTCGATCCAAAGTTTTTTCGACAAACAAGCAAGCAATCAACCAGACACCACGAGTTAATATAAAGGATTTAAAAATGTTTATAAGTTCATAAAGCTGCGTTGAGTTTATATCTCTCTTTCTTACTGCACAGTGGCGTATAAAATGGGATGAGTAGTGGGGTCGAGATTCAAAGGCGTTAGCCCTCTTTTGTTATAAGAATCATGTAATAGGTAAACAATGAGTTCTATGTAGCGTAACAAAAAAAAACAATTCAATACAACGGCATGTTAGAATTGATATTGAATTATGGTTAATTTTTTAGACTACATTGAACCATAAATTGTGTGACAAATAAACCTTTTTCAGTTCTACTATCCTAAAAATTTCAAATAATTCCAAAATGTTAAAAGTATTCTTTTAAAGCCTTACAAAGTTTGAAATTTGCTTTTACTTCTTATCAAGTGGTATTTAATGCCCCATGAATAGGTGAGCGAAAGTTTGTGATTGTTATTTCATCTGTATCATACCGTAAACAGCTGCTTACGATGGATTGTAGCTACATGAATGAGAAATGAGTCAGGTGTAATCAATTCAAGGGGTAATGAAAATATAATTTATTTATTTTTAAATTTTATATTTGTAGGACAGAGCATCAGATCAATAAGTGGCTGGGAATGGCGATTAATAAAGTGGATACAATGGTTGTAAAGTACAGAAACTGAAAGGTGAGAAGTTTTTTTGTATGCTAAATTCTGCTTCACTGGACACAACTACAAAATATCAAGGTAGGAATCACTCACATTGTCCTTGATTTGGATCAACTTGTAACATTTTTTTTGGATTTGCGCTTTTTAAATCCTTTATATTAACTCGTGGTGTCTGCGGCGGACCTTGCTTGCTTGCTTGCTTGTCGCCAAAACTTTTGATCGATTTTTAACCCACTTGCTCGCAAGATAGCGAGCTGAAATTTTGCAGGCAGTTTCGTACCGATGATAAAAACAATGTATCAAAATTTCAGATCGATCGCATGTACCGTAATTAAATTTTTGAATTTTTAGATTATTTTATTTATTCCTATGTATCATGCTATTTTTTGAGATAGAGCGTCGCGGTGCGTATTATATTGAACAACCTTTCTGTCGCGCAATAAGGTGCGTATTTTATTGACAGCTCTTTTTATAAACATATTCCTGATCGGTGCGCATTATATTAAACACGTTTTACGACACAACTGCAATTTTGTATTTCTGGATGGTCTGGCGCTGCGTATTATAATGAACATTCTTTTAATTACTTCTCGTACATAAAGGATTTATAGTCAAAAACTTGGTTTTTTACGGGTTTTTCTTATTTTGTGTGTCAATTTGGCGCGATTTGATTTGATTGCCCAATCCCGGAACGATTGTCGGGGCTTCTGCCTCGTGATAGGACCGAGAAGTCCAACCATTCGTCGTTCAACCAATAGCATTCTTACCTTTTTACGGAGGTGGGGGGGGTGGTGACTCCCAGTCATTCCGCACCCCATCCTCTCACTCCACACCTGATGTCGTGGTCGCGTGCGAACCACGTAAAGTAACATAAAACAGTATCGTTTTTAAGTGGCCCCCCGATACAGCGGACGCCGGGACTGGCACCCAACACCCGGTGCCGCGACACTGGTCTTCATGCCTCATTGAACTTCCTCAACTTATTTGCCCTTGTCCGGACCGCTTAATAAACCGACGCGAAGACAAATTCAAACTCGGTGACAATCAAAACTTTTGGGGCGCACTGCGCATTTCACGAGGGAGCCGAGGGCGTGTTGAGGGTGAGTGTGTTGGCGAGGGATATTCTCCATCGATACACTTCGTGCCCCCTAATAACGGGAAAAGTCCAAGAAAGGTGCTGGAGTCGGTTGAGATCCGGCACGTGGCAAACGTTTTAGTTTTAGTTTCTCCTCTAAGAAGTTGTGTGTCCAAGTAAGATTCATCACCTGCTGGCCCGGTGGGGGCGTACTTATACTCAGTGGTCTATGGCTGGAAAATCACGCAGGTAGATATATCTCGGGTGTATTTTTTTAAAAGCTGATTCTGATTAGGAATTCTGTAGCTGTGGATGTTTGGAAGTCATGCTGCGTTCAACAACGAAAGCAGAAAAATAAAAATTTCCCGAAGTGAGCGCAAATTGGAAGTCTTTCAAGTGCGATATTTCATTGGATGTTCTAAAAAATAATTTAAGTGGAGGAAAAATTCACGTGTTGCGATCTCCATAGATTGAATGATAGGCCATGCAAAGGCATTTTTTTTTCTTCTTGAAAACACGTTGTTTAAAACGCTTTTAGATCAAAGAACAGCTCAGAGTTTAAGTAAATAAAAATAAATCGGTTTAAATCCCCCCAAAACTAAAAATAATAATTCAAACATCATAAAATCTTTTTAAAAAATCAGCGACAAAATTTACCATGTAAACTGCGTCTTTTAAACGTAAAACTTTTTTGCGCGTGAACGTGTCACGTAAAATTTTGCTTTAAATAATGTTTAAAAATATGAAGCAAAGTTGTTTTTTTTTAATGTGCGCTGTGTTGATGAAGTCGAGGCGATGACCATTCTGAAAGGGGGTGGATGAGACGCGGCCAACTTCTGTAAAAAAAATTAATTAAATAAATAAATAAAATTGTCGGCTTACAACGTTGAAGATTACATTTTTAGGTGCAAATTCATTTTACCTGTTGCCCAACAAGAACATTGCGTGTCGAAGAAACGTGTGATTTTAATAATTAAACAAATTCAAACAGACATTTAAAAAATTGTTGGAATTAAATTGAATTAGAAATACAAGTTTCAATCCCGTGCATAGGCTTAACATTCCAAGCTTCACACACATTTATAGTAGCTTAATGTCTACCTAACTGTTATAAGCAATAATATGAAGGGCGTTAAAAAATTTCCCTCCTACATTTAAGGGATGTTCAAGCAACGACAACAATCGCAAAGACTTCGTTGTTTGAAAACTGTAGTTTTTAATGCATACTAAAGAAGGATTATTCTGTGAGTGAAATACAGCGTGCGGTTAAGTCTAATTATGCCTTATTTATATAATTTTGATAATTTTCCATAATATAGAATTTATTTCAAAATATATAATTGTTTATATAATTGTGATAAAGATATGCTTCTTGATCTAATATGTCTTTAAGTCATGTTTTCAGCTATAAATACTACACGTTCAATTATTTTCCAACTTCAGTAAGTATTGTAACAAATAAGAGTAATGAATTGTTCAATCTGATTTCGTGATTCTCAAACTAAATGCGTCCATCACACTGAGATCAAACGACACCGGTTGACATCTTTGGTATTAATCAGAATTCAATCTGTCTTGATTGATAAACACTTGACAGGTTTTGTTGTGCCATAATCATAAACTATTTCTTGAACTATCCGCGTTTTTCCCTCTACGAATTTCTCGATTGGTTGAGAGTTAACAATACGGCTTGTTGATTGGATAAATCTCCCTATTTTTTTTTATTTGTGTGTGTGTGTGTGTGTGTGAATACTGGCTACAAACATGGTGAGAGTGGTCTCGATTCGCAGGAAAGAATTATGTTAATAATAAGAATTGTAAATTTCTCCAATACGACACGAGGCAGTAGATATTATGTATGGTTCGTTTTTCGTTAAAGACCAAATGAGATCAGCGAGAGTTTTAACTTCAAACAAACGATAAGGAATTCATAAGGAAGAAAAATTAAAATTTGTGAAGAAATATATCATGCATAAATTTTATGTGCCGTCATGGTGTTTAAATTTTGTTGTAATGCCATAAAGATACAGGTTGATCGAGTCTGGGAGCTGGTTAATTAATTACCTTAGGGTTTACAAGTGATAGGGCATAAAGAGGGACGTGTCATAAAGCGTCTTTAAATAATTGTTAAAATAAAGCTCCAGACTACAAGGAATTACTTACTCGACACATAAACACATAAATAAATCTTATTATATGAGTGATGATCTACGTTAAAAAGTCAAGGTTCATAAAAGTTCTGTAGGTCAATTAAGACTATTTAGCATCCTCCCTTAAAATCCCAATCTGTTTTTGGTGGGTAATCAATGGGTTATTTTGTTGTTCCTTGGCTGTTTTGAATTTACATTTAAAATGGAAAGTCAAGAAGCAATATTGATGAAATCTGTTAAAGACAAATCATTGAAAACTAACATTGTTTAACTATTTTCCTGATTTATTCTATTTTATGCGACTTTAGTGACAGTAACATTAATTATGTAAATTGAAGTTTATTCTACGCCAATATTATATTATTATACTTTGTTATAATTTTAATATAACTTTGAGTATGTCTAAAGTGTATAATTGTTTTTCTATACTAAAAGTTGCAAAGTAGATTGAATATATTGATTTATTTCCTTTATATTTTATGCAGAAACTGAATGAAGTTTTGATCGTCTTACCGTTGGAATCCTTGTACTCCGAGCCGCCAAGTTCGCTATTTCCATAACGGATATGGAAAACATGGAGCTCTACGCCGACGTCCTCAACTTAGACGTAATTCAATACACCAAATCCTGCACTCAGAATGATTACATGGGCGACGGTTACATCAGTTATTACACCCAGATCTCTACGCCCTGTTACTCCAGCTCATCTTTCGGAGACGATGTCCTTCCAGATTTCGGATTAGCAGCCGACACGAACTTTTCACAGGACGTAGTCACGTACTCGCCGCACCAGCACCGCACTGTACCCGGAGTCGTGCGCTTGGACGACCTATATACCTCAAGCTCTCGTCTCGCAACTATTTCCTTCAAATGTTCACAGTCTTTCAGTGCACACGGTAAACGTGAATCAAAATGTTTAATTTCCAGCTTTAGAAAAAGTCCCAAAAA
The DNA here is from genome assembly GCA_944989445.1 of Ampullaceana balthica. Lineage (NCBI taxonomy): Eukaryota > Metazoa > Mollusca > Gastropoda > Lymnaeidae > Ampullaceana > Ampullaceana balthica. The sequence continues at coordinate 572,090 of CALYLW010000195.1, read as the reverse complement.
GAACAAAGGCGACACCGAGGAAGACGCCGAGATAGGTTATTCCGTGAAAAGACTGAATAGTTTTTCGGAGAATCGTTCTTTCTCAAGGACATCGATGTCGAGACTATGTTATCCGAGTTCGTGCAATGAAGAAACCAGCAGTGACCTGGGACCCGCTGGGTCCGACAGGATGGACGGCGAATCCCCGGTTTCAGCAGCGGACGCTCGCCCAGCGTTGGATATTCAGAAACGTAGGCGGTTAGCGGCCAATGCCAGGGAGCGTAAACGGATGAGAAGTCTAAACACAGCCTTTGATCGACTCCGTGAAGTCATTCCCAACATGGGCGAGGATCAAATTTTCTCAAAATACGACACGTTGAGGATGGCGCAGACCTACATCAACGAGCTGAGGGGAATACTTGAGAGAGACCCCCCCCCCAAGGGTCCTTGTAAAATGACTGGTAATGTTTAATTCACAAAAGGGAATCTTACAAATATTGTTGAGGATTATATTTTCTTCAACTAAGACACTCTGACGCTGGTGTAGACCTGTATGAACGAAGAGAAGAAAATACTCGAGATGGAGAATCATGTGAAAATTTTTAGCATTAAGCATTCAACAGGACTTCTGCAATATTTTTATTTTCGCATATGAAGTGTGCACGTTTCATTCGTTTTTAAAAAGAGCTGAACTCTGTGACTGTCTCGTGAGAGATGCAATCGGGACGTATTTTTTTGTAGTCGCTCTAGTTATATTATAGTAAGTGACTGACACACATTAACACCTGTGTCCATGACGAATCAAAATTATTATCCTAATGTCAATGCATCATCATGGAACTGTGTCAATTTAAAAAAAAATTATGTGTATACCTGTCACTGCCCCTCTTGCTATTTTCATCTAGATCAGTGGTTCCTAAACTGTTTTGGGTCGCGACCCCTTTTTATAAAAGCCATGTGACCAACAACCCCCAAGAAATTTAAATCAGTCATCTTCAATAACATTTTTTTTTACAAAATAGAGCATATTTGCATTTTAGTGATTATTTTTAGTCGACAGTTAGTGATCCCCAGAAAACCCGTCGCGACCTCCTTGGGAAGGGGGTCGTGACCCACAGGTGGGAACCGCTGATCTAGAATATTTATCCATAACAGGCTTATCAAGCACATGTATTGTCAAGTATTCAAAATGTTGTTCATTAACGACTAACGATAAAACTCCTGAAAGGTTATACACATTTGCTTTGTGAACTTATTTTTATATCTTTTTTTCTGGGTACGTTTCAGTTTCGAAAAATAAAGTTATAAAAAGTTAACAAATGAAATGCGCTAACGAGCTATTAAAACTGCTTAGAATCATATATATATTTACGCTCAATTATGTATGACTGACTCACTCACTGTGGCCTAACGCTAATTAAAGATATAGACTTGAAAATCATAATCCTTTTGGTTTCCAGATTAAAATTAACCAAAAAACGCACGAACCTAGGACGTCAGCATTTGTGTTGTAAACTATAAGTAATTGACCCATTCGTGCATTGTGGACAATTAAAAAGAAAAGGGTGAGCCCTTTTTTTAATAGTTTGGTTTCTTGTCTTTTTTTATACTAAACAGACGTCCTGGACAAGTAACTTATCTGTATAGAATCTAGATGGCTAAAGAAAATTGCAATTGGCTAATCACTTTTCATGACTTCTTTACCGATGCTGCAAGGGCTGTAGACGATTTTGATTTTAAACATGTTATTATATTCCTTGCCATCGTGTTTCTTATGGACACATGTTATTTATTTTATTTATTTATAAAATACACTTTGTTAAAAGTATACTGAAATGCTTAGCAAAACTATGTCCATAACACTATTTAGAATCCATTCAGTTTTGACACTATATAAGTCTGTCCCACTTACATTCTATAGTTATCAGTACCAAATAAATAGGGGTTAATTTTTCGCAAAAAATGGCATTTTTATCAAGTTTTAACCTTAATTCTTCCTTAACTCTCCGTTAATCTTTATGGCCACATACAAAAGGGAAACAAATTTTGAACAGGTAATAGTTGGTTTTTTTTTAAACTGTGAAGTACATGCGTATCAAGCATTAAAATTGTTGTACAAATGAAACCTTTGTTAAAAAAATTGTCTATTAACTCTAGTAGAAGCATATACATAAAATGAAGATGTAAGGTATTGAAACTATGATTTCATATTTTAATGTTTTTAAATATCTGAAAAAAAATCCTATTGTTATTTTAATTTTAAACAAATTTAAACATGCATAAATTTTCATATAGCATTGAAGATGGTAAAAACAAAGATGCAGCATGGAAAGAAAAGCTGACTAAAAATCACAAAATTTGTTCTTTTCCACAAACAAGCTGCTGAAAAGTTGTGAAAAATTTATTTTTTAACATTATAATAAAATAGCCCAAAGGACGGTAAATTCATTTTTATGTCAAAGTAATAATCTCACCCAAAATAAATTCACAATTTGTAATTTACCGTGATTTAATACAACTTTAAAAAATATTTTATGAAACAAATGAGAACAATCAAACCGGTGTTTGATTAAAATATAATAAATATATATTGAATAAGGGTGCATTTAAGATAAGCATACATAAAACTCTCTTCTAATAGATTCTGAAGCTGTGACCATGCTAGGATCAAAGCAATCTATCATTGGACTTCTTAGAGTCCCGATTAATTTGTAAATAATAGTATTTAAGACAAACAACCAATATATAAATAACATGCAACAATTTCAGGAACAATCTAAGGGTAAGGAGTAATTAACCTGTCTTTGTTCGATATATATCTTATAAATTAATTATGATTGATCGAGCAAAATAGAGAATTAAAAATAAAACACAATTAGCTTTAAAATAAACATATTTATATATTTTGCCTAGGATTTGCAATCACATTTTGAACTATATTGATCACTATAAATAATTTACGCTATTTAGTGGTAAATGTTAATAATATTGTTTCATTACAGTCTTTCTATATACATGTTCATACAAAGCTTATATTACAATACTTCCAATAATTCACAAATCTATCATTTTTAACTGTACACCACACTCGGACCAACATTTTCGTTACATATGACATCTAACTAAATTTTTGTAATGCACGACAAAATGGTGTCACATAAAAAACATTAATGTTTACGTTTTGAAAGAAAATAATGGAAAAAACCCCCAAAGATTTACTGTCAACAACAGTGACTTAATCAGGGTCAATTGACTTGTCTCCTCTCAGCCCTGATGCAAGCCAGCCACTGATAACCAGGATGAATGTACGTGACGCATGACAGGACCAGCAGAAATATGTTCACCTAAATCAGAGGAGGACACCGTTAAAAAAACACAGAAGACATCTTCTACTGTTAAAAGTTGTTTTTGTCTTTTAAAATAAAGATAGAAGTAAAATTATTTCTTTATGGGAGTTAAATTTTTTAAAGAATGTAAATTTTTGATTTGGTAGGCATTCATTCCTGTGATGGAAGCAAAGGGACAGCATGTGTAAAAGGGGAAGTGAAGGTACTTGTTAAAATATGTAACCTTAAACAGTGCATGATTTAAATAAAATATTTGGCAAACACCATTAGTAGAAGATCTTATGTTATTCGCATACAAGATTATCTCTCTAACCTCTTATTTATACAGTCGTTGATTTAACTGTTATAAAATCCGTATTTTGTTTTATTAAGGCTTACTGGTATACATTATTTTCAGACCGAAATACTTATATCCAAGGGAAATAATTCATGATAAAATACACACGTCATATTATATCTTTTATCTTAAAGGATCATTGAATAATAAGTAAGTTAATTAAATTTAGTTTGTTGCTACTTTAAGCAATAAGTCAACCTAGTAGTACTTATTTTTTACTATTACTATCACATATCGTAATAACTATTAGTATACTACTACTATGATACATTGATAATTTATCGTATTGGACTAAATGAGTTATCTTGTTGTATATTTTCTTTACAATTACAACGATGGTATGCGGAGCTAGTTCCTCATCTTAATGCCCTATATGTCGCAAACTGATTTATTCATTAGTTTATTCTCGTTCAATACCTTGAGATTATACATTCTACAAAAAAGGACAAGGCCTATGTTCAATATTCGATCTAGCGAAAAGAATTACTATTCAACAATCTTAAAATGAACATAAACACAACAATAGTATTTATCATAGTTTCTGTAGGGTCATTTCATCTTTTAACCTGAGTTCAAAAGGAAATAACGTGCATTTAGATTTCGGGCATTTACTTTGATAACATAATACTTAAAAATTATGATTTACTTTACCTGTTTAAGACCAGCACTATCTGCCCATTCAAAGAAGGCGTACTGCAAAAAACTTACAATTCCACCTGTGAGAATTATGACTCCAAACATACTGCCAAGGAAAGCGCTCTGGAATCTGACATGATTGTAGAGAGGAACAAAAATGTGTGTATTAATCACACTTTATTGTAACATTTCCTCAAAATCATCTTAATTATGACAAGTAGTTTCTATGCTTTTATAAATGATTTTTAATAAGTTCAGAGAAAGCATCGTTTAAATGTAACTAATTCAAATATCGTTTCGAGCACGTATATATCCTTACATGGATGTTATATATGCCGCAGATATAGCGTACATAAATGACCGGAAAAAGACCAAAAGAATAAACATGGCGTAGAGAACTGACGAGTCTTCCACTAGCACGAGAGCCGACATGGCTACACACAATGTAGTGGTCAGTGCAAGGGGGATTACTGCGGGCATCATCTGACGCTTGAACGGTGTACGGCTTTCTGTGGGTATGTTTAGAAAATTAATGCTAGATGACAATTGGAGCGGGCAGCAGTGAGAACCACACCACGCCACACTATTAAAGAGAGGGACATAAAATAAAAATAAAAATGCAAATTTAAATAACAAAATCCGATTGATCATATAAGTTCACAATTTCTATTCTTGTAATCACAACAAATGCAAGCTTTATTTAAGATAACATTATCTCGTGAATAATGAGGCTTACCTATGAGATGGTTGAGGAACAACGTTTTTGATCATGCATAAATGCAAGTGTACGTATTTTGTAATTTTCTTTGTGACAGAAGCTTTAATTAAAATCCTAATAAGTACAGCTTTCTACTGATACTACTGGGGTTTAGCTGGGCAATGTAAAGAGTTTAAACATCGTTTCGATAAAATGTAAAAAGAAAAAGTTAATATTATTTTATAGATTTATAAAAGTAAATCTTTTCTGACACAAGACAGTATAGATGCAAAATCTAATGGAATCACGCAAAAACTAGCATAAGAAAGGATTTAAGCAAAACCTTGCTTTCCGTGGCGCAAGCATATTTAATGTTTATCGAATAAGAAAATCTTTCTTGAGATTGTTCAGATTGTATCTGAATTAGACACAGTGATTAAAAGAGCACCGAATTCGAGTAACGTAAAACAATCCGCATTTTGCATAAAGTAAAAGGAATAATCTATAGATCAGCATCAACATTTTGCCCTTTACCAGAAAGCCAAACATGAGTTTATAGACGCTATGGCTCTTCTGGTGTGGAGGAGATTCTTTTCATGTAAATGAAGGCTCGCATATTTGTAGATTTTATTTGTTCTCGCATATCCTATAATGACCAGATGTTTAAACTAATCAATTACGTGATCATTTACAATTTAACAATTAGAACTAATTATGCAAAATACTTAACAGTCGTAAGAAATGAGAAATTATCACGAAATCCCAATTACAAAGAAGTAATTGAAAATTTTAACAAAATTGTTGGCTTTTTACAGAGAATATTTTACAAATGTAATAAAAATACAATTATATGATACCTTACTTTGCTGAGACCTGTAGTAGAACATGCAAGTTGCATGGGACGACCAATAAAACAAATAAAACACAGGTAAACTAAAACATATTCAAAAATGAGCCGCCAGATTCATTACTGGAGAAAATATTCAAAATTGACAAGATTAACACCATTAGTTAAATTTTTAAACCTAAAAACACTAGAATATTGAAGAACAAAGTAGTAATAATATATAAGGCATTTTAATCTAACTTAAAAATATAACCTAATACTAATATAACCCGTATGTAGACACAGGGATTAAGTTAAGAACTTCTTCCTCCAAACTTCAGATCTTCTAACAATAAACAATGGAATCAATAAAGTCAACTATATTTAAATTAGATAGATAATCTCTGGTGAGGATAGGAAACGGTCCTTAAGTAAACGGCATAAAATGCAAAATACGTAATGATATCGGTTTCTTTGCCTAATAAAATTAATGTAAAAATAATGAAAATTAAGGAAACAAAAAAACATACAAATTATTACACACCAACAAATAAAATCTAAATTTTCTTTTTCATTGTTTACAAAACTTAACCGCAATGATGGCTTACTCTCAAACATATGTTTTTGTTGCGTGTAAAAGAATCCAGCCAATGGCGAGACGACGATACCACCCATCATGACATACAAAAGTACATCGGTGTAATGGCTGACTGCAGGAAGAAAGAAGAATAGATAATTTTAGTGGTAATGGTAACTCTCAATTATTAGTTTAATTGTCTATAGGCTATACATAATTCAACCGACTTTTCCCTTCCTTTTGAGGGTATTCAAAACTAGCCTCCAAAACTGTCAAAGAGGCCTCCATAATTAATTAGCTAAGAATGTGAACAAAATGAATTTAAAGAGTGTTGGAGGCGTAAATGAAAAGTTTAAATATAATATTTTAAATTATTTTTTATAGTGAAAAACTGGAATGGTTAAAAAAAATCCTTTTATGATCGATTAGATTGAAGGTATTTCCGGGAACCCAGCACTTTTTTAAAATACCGAAATAATTAGTGATCGGTTTTTGTATCTACAATAATATGGGCAAAATACATGTTGCTAACATTTTTTGTTCAATTTATTGTTTTGGGAAATAACATGCATATGTGAAATTAGTGTTCGTTTTACATCATGGTCTAATTTCCTCATATTCTTATAAAGTCATACTGTACGTTTCGTTTGGATTGTTAGACTTTTAAATGAAATTAAAAGTTTTCTCAAATGCATAATTTTTTCGATTTTTAAAATTAAAAAAACAACAACAAAGGGACATGTTAAACACCTTTTAAATGGTATAAATCTTAAACAATGTTGTTATTTTTAACGTAATCAATACGCATTTTACATTAATTCACAATATTTGCAAACACTTTAATGTCAAATCTGAAATAAATCATCATTAAATTAAGAAATATATTGATACTTCGACCCCATATACTATCCTTCTAGTACGAAAGAAATGTTAATTTAGAAATAGGCAATTTATACTTAAAACAATTTATTCCTTTTGCTTTTCCTGTGGTAAGTACATAAATATTAGAAAACTAGATTGTTCCGGGGCGCCGGGGCGCCTGCGGCGCCCACTTTTTTAGGGCGCCAACCTTTTTCAAAAGCCCAACTAACTTGTCCTTTTTTGTTAAATACGAAATATTAAACTTTCTGAAATGTAAGCAAAGTATTTAATAATAGAGGTTGTAGGGCCCCCACTTTGTTTTTTGTCAAAAGCCCAAGTAACTTATCCTTGTTTGATAAATACGAAATATTAAACTTCCTGGAATGTACACAAAGTATTTTACATCTTTAATTTATAATCATCTTGCGCACCGATGCACACCTTGTATTTTAAAATATAAGATCAAACAATGACGTCATATTAAATATTTTTACAGTGCTAATCACCACAAGATTTTTCAACTGCTATAGACTGTTGTACATCATCAGCGTTCCACATCCGTACATCCAGTGAGTTACTTGGGCTTTTATATTATATATGTCTAAAAAGAAAAAAAATGCAATTTATATATATATAATAATATATATATATATATATAAGAAATTATTTATAGTAGTTCCAATACCATAAAACACACCTTGAGCTTTTGAGCCCAGTAAGTTGTTCAGCGTTATGTTTATAGATCCTAAGATAAAGTAGAACCTCAACTGAAGCACGACTTGCCAGAAGACGTGCAGCAGGTATGTTGGGGTCAGCATGTGTTTGAGCAAGCTGCGAATGTTTCCCGCACCTTCCTCCTTGCGATTCAGCTCTACACGTCCCTCATTGTCTTCATTCTCTATAATTTTATCTGAAACAAAACGATTATTCTCATTCCTATTTAAATAGGACACATCTTGAGAGACTTTACATGAAAACCGCAAGTTTCAGGAGCGGACAAATTTGTTTGATGACTAAAAAAACGTCTTTTTTGTGTGGAAACATTATGAACATAATTAAATGTTAGCCTTTTAAAAATAGTAGAAAAAAGTAAAATATTAAACATAACTATAGGAGCGTGGATAGATCCCAAGGATATTTCTTTTTCATATATTTTGCGTCATGTTTTGTTAAAGGTTCATATATTTTGAATACATTTCACTTTCAAAATCAATGAAAATTTATAATCAATATTTAAAAAAACCATTACCTTATTACCCGTTCACGGACAGAGAATTCAGTATAAGTGATTACCTTCTTTTATATTGTTCCCGTCACTGTCGTGTGTTATTATATCTGGCCCTGGCCTCGGTATAAATCCCCTGGGCAGGAAACAAAAGGTGGACACGAAGGTCAAGAAATGGGTGCATGCAATGATGAGGTAGGACGTCTGTCTCGTGATGCCATTTTCGTGACCGAACTGTCAACAAAAGTGAGCATATATAAAACCATCTTCCAAAATCATTGACCAAATGTGACGTCAAAGAATACTTAGGAAAAATGAAAAGAGGATTTTTAAAGCTAAAATGTGAAGCTCGGAGTTCAGTAAACATGGGCGACTAGCAATTAAAATAAGCACTATCAAAGGAACGTTAATCATCATTACATACGTTTTCAAATTAAAATGTGGAAAGCATAAAACAAGTAATGAATTAACTATGAAAAAAAAGAATAAGCACTTTAAATATTTATTTTTTAAAATAGAAACTATGGACGAGTCTTATATTATTGAGTTACTATTTAGATCTTTTAATGACATATCAAAACTGAAAGAGGAAATAGGGATAATCAAGTACAAGCCCTACCTTAATCATGAGCTGTATCCCAGCTGAGGAATCGAACCCACCACACAGGAGACCCACGACTGCTGCACCACCAACCGGAAATAGATTAGCAATTTGTATGGTGGTGGCCAGGTACATCATCCCACCAGAGCCGAGAAAAGCAAGTCCGGGAAAGATGATCCATTGCACTTCTGCAGATACATTTTACTTGGCAATCATTTTTTCCCAGTTGAAACAATTATACTTTTGTTAACATATTTTTAAAAAATTTGTACAATTACGCCCTTCACCAGTGCTGATAGAGACGTAATTTGAAACGAGACACACGCCCAGGCACAGAGTGACTTTTAGAGACACACGACTTAGTATTATTAAATCCCTTCTATTAACTTCACCGCCGTCTCTGTCTTGGGCTTGCGGTCGGTCGGGAGGGAGGGAGGGCAAGCGGAAAAACAAAAGTAAAAATGACACACTTCCCGTAATGCCTTCGAGCTGATATTTGGCACATAAACCCGTGTCACCTTACAATGAATCGTATCAAAATTTCAGATCGATCGAACGTACCGTGATTAAATTAATGCATTTTTAGTTTATATCTATATAACATTTGTAATTCAAATTCATGGTTTGTTGTTTTTCTTTCACTTGCCAGTTGAATTCACGCGTTGACGCCACCCGTCGATGTCCACGCCCTATACCGTTCCATCCTATGTCTTTTGGTGACTTAGTAAATCAATCGGTGTCAGTCTGTAAATGTTTGTTGCGTTTGAACATAATCAATACTTTTAGTTATGTCTCATATATAAGGGATTTATAGTCAAAAACTTTCCTTTTACGGGTTGCTTTATTTAATTGTCATGTTTCCACTACAAGTATGAAATTTCAATACAAAATAATTTATTACAGTTGAGAGGGGAAAGAATTAAGTGAAAAACACCTCGATTTTTACCCTTAGATAGTTACCGCCCACAATCGTCGTGTTGTGACAAGAGAGAGGAGAGACAAAATAGTTGTGGTTGCATGATTGACGCGTGAAAAAATAACAAAGTCGAATCAATCCCTTGTTCATAAAACGAGGTGAAACCACCCAATTGTAAAACTAGAAATGTAATAAATATTGTCTATTTATTTATTTATCTATCTATTGTTTAATGGATGAAATCGATTTCATCTCAGTTTCTTATAGTATTGAGTTGTTTCCAAAAGAAAAGAAAAATAACTGCAAATTTTAACTTAAGTACATAAATCAAACGTTTCTTTCAATTCTTCTTGATTTTTCACAATTTTCTGTTAAATAACAATAAACTTTCGCTACACATAAAATCAGTATAACATCTCACGAAATAAGTATGTCAAATATCTTTTTTTTTAAAATTTGTTTGAATAATTTCATAAACTAATGACTCCTAAAGCGACTTGCTAATTGTTTTTAATACCGAAATTATTACGCTTGAACGCAGTAGCGTATAACCAACATGATGTGTATACAATATATCTTTTTCTGTGTTAAGTAATATTGATTTCATAACATTAATGAACAACTTATCATTGCATTTATCTGGCAAGTTGAGCTGTTCAATATCTGTAGCATTGAGATCCCTTTCAAAATAGAGCTTGCTATGCAAAACAATTTTGAAACCATCTTTCAGTGTGAATATTGTAACTGTCATTATAAACTCGCAGAATATAAAATGAACAAACTATTTTTTTTTAAAGATAAGGCCCAGCTGCAGTGAGGAATATAGAGTCACACAGGGGGACTCAGCACTCTAAGTTTTATTGATATTTATTGTGATCGATTGTGGGATTTAATGTGAGATATAAAATTTGATCAACTAACAACAAAGTTCTTAGTCCCCGTGTGTGACTACTTAGTTTCTGCTTTTTCATGCGAGATTCTACATTCCTCACTGGGCCTCATCTTTTTAAAAAAAGTTATTTTGTTTATTTTATTTTCTACTTTTACGCGTTACAAAAGATTTGTAAAACTTAATTTAATTCATGAAGTCCTGTTAAATGTCCTGTTAGCCAAGTTCATCTAGAAACGAAATTTGTGAGCAAAATTTGAAATTTTCTATAAATATAAACTTACACATTTCTAACTCATTTCCATATGTGCGCTGATCCACTTAGCAGAAAAATATTTTTTCACAACGGGAAGTGTGTCATTTTTAAAATCCCTTATATTAACTTGCTTTGTAAGTTTAATCGGACATCCGAACCGACTATTTGTTTATAATTCTTTCACGTGCCAGTTCAGTTCACGCGTTGACGCCGACCGTCGATGTTCACACCCCTACCGTCCCTGCGCCCGGTTTTAAAATCAGGGGAGATAATTCTGTTTCAGTCTGTAAATGTCGCGTTTAAACATAATAACTACTTTTACTTATGTCTCATATATAAGGGATTTATAGTCAAAAACTTTGTTTTTACATCTATTTATTACTTTTGTTATTCCGCCCGACCGAACGCCTGCGAGCCCAAGAGACGACGGTGAAGTTAATATAAGTGATTGAAATAAACAACCCCGTAACAACAAAGGAAGTTAATATAAGGGATGAATTAAACAACCCCGTAAAATCTGAGTTTCTGACTATAGATCCCTTATATATGAGACATAACTAAAAAGTATTTATCATGCTTAAACGCAACAAACATTTACAGACTGAGATTACCTTAAATACCATTTGTTTTAAAATGGAGGGGGCAGTTAAAATGTTTTGTCACGTATGGCTGAACTTAACTCAGCGTGACTCGTAAAAGGTCAACAAAAGCTGGCCGCTACATATAGAAATAAACTAAAAATGCATTAATTTAATTACGGTACATTCGATCGATCTGAAAATTTAATAGCTTTATCCTCCCCACAAGCCAAACCTACTGTGAAAATTTCAGCTGTCTAGCAAGTCAGAAAACGTGTTTACGAGCGTTTTGAAAAAATTGACGACAGATCCGGAAGCGTTGAATTTGAATCCGGAATCCTTCACGAGTTAATAGGATATGGGCCTCAAAATCCTTCACGAGTTAATAGGATATGGGCCTCAAAAAGCAAACAATCGTTTGAATCACTTCTTTTTTATTTTTTATTTTTAAAAAAAATTTTTTGCATGACTGGGATCAACTATATATCGTACTAGTTTGTGGTGCGGCGCCGTGGCGCCCCCTTTTTTTATGGCGCATACGGCGCCCACCTTTTTCAAAAGCCCAACTAACTTTTCCTTGTATGATAATTATGTAATATTAAACTTTCTTAAATGTACACAAAATATTTTATAATAGGGTTTTTTTTTATTGCAAAAGCCCAAGTAACTTATCCTTGTATAATAAATACAAAATATTCCTGAAATGTACACAAAGTTTGTATATAATATTTTTTTACAGTGCTAATCACCACACGATTTTTAAAGTAATTTTAGAAAGCTGCGCACCAAATTACTGCACCAAAAAATAACTATTTGAGTCAATCAGCACTGCTTACAACACAAAATTTTTAAAAAAGCAGAGTGATGTCCCTCAGCGTTAGGCGGCAGTGAAAAATGAGCGTAAATATCCCTATATATATTGCGCCTAAGCGCGTCCGAAGCCGTGTGTGTGCGTGGGTGCTCGCTATGCGGGGTAACTCCCGAAAATAAAATAAATTATTGAAAATTAAATAATAAACATTTTGGTGTCGAGATTAACAAGACGGCGTTTCTCGCTATAAAATATTGTGACTTGACGTAATAGTTCGAGCTCATATTAATTTGTAAAATGGAAACAAAGTAAAAAGAGCCGCGGTTATTTCAATGAAATGTGATTTTTTTAATGGTACCATCTGTTTGTGTGTTTATGTGTGTGTGTATAAGTGTGTGAATAAAGTGAGTGTGTGTGTGTTTACGTTGTGAACTAAATGTGATGAAACGGTTTATTTTTATGTCTGATAATGTTGCGCCTCTAACAAGAATACGTATAATTTTTTTGTAAAAAATTACAGAATTAATATTTGTTTGCAAATTACATCTTTACACTGTTTCCTTTATGTATTTTATTCAGCCGTTCGAAAAATTTATTTGCTTTGGTCTTTCTCCAGATGTCTACATTTATGTTCAACGTTAATCTACCTAACATTTTTGTTTACAAACCATAGTCATTGTTTTTTTAGCGCAATATTTTAACAATATTTATGTACTATTATTTTCTATTATTTTCTTTATTATCAAATACACAGTATCATTTTACCACTTTTCTTTATATCTTTTATATGTTTAATTTAAATACTTAATGTATTTGACATTTTACAAGTTAGTTCTAAATAATCAAATACTAATCAAATACTAACAATGTATTAATGAATTATAGAAAGAAAGCACATGAGTGAAACTAGATACCAAACACTATAGCTTAGCCACTGTTAATATTCTTTTTGCATAAATTAAGTCAAACATGCTAGGTAAGTTATATTTATCAATGATTCTTAGGTGGGATATTTATTTTCCTTCGGTGCTTAAATAGTTTACACGATTTTTTTTCTGGAACGATTGCTCCATAAACTGCCCCAAGGAAATAGAAGGAATGAAAAAAAAATCGGTACTGTTATAGACGAAAATGGATTATATATAGGAGTTATATGCACGGACCAATGAGTGTGGTTAATAAGTGGAACAGCTATTTTTATATTGAGTACAACTTTATGACCTTTTGAAATGTACCATTTATTTGTGGGGTAAGAGTCAATAATATCCCCCAACCCTGGATGACATAAACACTATAACTTAGCAACTGTTTTTATACTTTTTGCATATATTAAACTAAATAAGCAGGGTAAATTTTAAGCCCAGACCTTGCGATTCAAAGTGTTTCTTTAAAACAAATAAAACCCATGCACACCTAAATAATATGCTTTTCCCATAAAAAATCATTGCTAAGAAAGGTATTTAAGAGCTTACAAAACTAAAACATTCATTAAAAAAAATAGTTACATTTCTAGAACAATGAGTTGCGTGGCACACACTTCAGGTATAAATTGTACGGTTCTTTAAGGTATAAATATATTTTGTGTAAAGACATATCGCGGGTATTACGACTCATATATAGGTTCTAGCTTCAGAAAGTGCGTGCTCAAGCGAAAAAATACACTAACGGCAACTGATATTTAGACATAACAGCTTGATTTTATTTGAGCAATATTATGCAACGAGGATAAATTTTTGTATAAAGACTGATTTCAAAGGCAGATCATGTTGTTTACTAAATGGCAGTTTTCTATTAAGCTGTATACACTTTCTTGCTACAACAAGAAAAGGCTTAAATACAAATACAACGAAAAGTAATCCTTTATTTTAGTGGAACAAGTATCTGCCAACTTATTGCTTTGTTAATACTAAAAGAAAAGAGTGGAAAGTCCTTTCAAAATGACGCAATTTATTAGAAAATCAATCTCTAGGAATTAAAAAAAAACAAACATTGTTTTTATGTTAATATTCGTGTGAAAAGAAAATAAGAACCATACACCCGTAAACCATATTTCCCCCCTCCACTAAGCATACATATTCAAATAAATATTATCTGGCTCAAATATTAATGAATTCGTCGTTAACTAATTTCATGCTTAAACTATACAATGGAATCGGTGTTTTTCAGAGCATTTTCCTAGAACCAAAGGAATCATATGGAAATATATTTTTTTTATATTTTTATTCACGTGAAAATAAATTGAGCCTTGCCGATTAGATTTTTATAACTCTTAAGTACCTTTCATATTCTGTAGGAGTATATTATATAGAGAAAAGCATGCGTTATTAAAGCAGACACACCAAAATTGATGGTTAATATTTAAATTAATCATTCTTTCTATTTTCTCGACACACATATCGTGAATTTTATAAGACGTGGTTTGATTTATCACTACCCTAATTTCATGATGCATTTACATTCAATTTTAAGGGAAATTTGAGACCCCAAACAAAATAAAGTTATTTTTTAATTGTGCCTACCCCTGTTCTGGCAAAAAATACACTAACAGCAACTGATATTGTGACATAACAACTTGATTGTATTTGAGCAATATTATACAACGATGATACAATTTTGTATACAGACTGATTTTTAAAAAACTATTATGTTTTAAAATCAAATGCCTACATAATATATGCTATATGTTTTAAGCCCTAACTTATGTGTCATCTTATAAGCTAAAAAAGCTACAATGAAAAAAGGCTTGAATATAAATACACAGAAAAATAATCCGTTATTTAAGTGAAACAAGTATCTGCCAATTTATTGATTTGTTACTATGCTAAAAAAATACCCTAATCGTCTTGAACTAATTTCATACTTAGCTTATAAAATGGAGTGGGTGATTTTAAGAGCTTTTCCCTAGAACCAAAGGAATCAAAGATATTGTTTTAATTTTTTGATTTATGGAAAAAGAAATTTAGCCTTGCCCATTAGATTTTTGTAACTGTTAAGGACCTTTGTTATTCTGGTAAAGTATATCGAGAAAAGCGTGAGTTATTAAAGCAGAAATACCAAAATTGATGGGAAATATTAAAATTCATCATACTGTCTATTTTCTAGACACACATATCGTGATTTTTATAAAGAAGGGGTTTGACTTATCACTACCCTAACTTCCTGATACGTTTACACTCATTATTAAGGGGAATGTGACACTCAAATCCAAATAAAGTTATTTTCACTGTGCCTACCCGTAGCATCGCACGGGCATTGCTCTCGTATAATATATTGTTCTTTGCATGGCTTGGAACAATTATATACCGTATTTTTCTTTGCATGGCTTGGAACAACTATATATCGTATTGTTGTTTGCATGACTTGGAACAACTATATATCGTATTGTTGTTTGCATCGTCAAGACCACTGGGGATTGGCGCCAAGTAAATTATCTTCTAACGTACCCCAACCCATTTGTTCCGGAGCTATCTTTCGTTACGTAAGTTAGATTGGTTTGAGAATAACCTCTTCGATGTTGCGTAGAAAGTCGGTCACGGTTCGGTGGTTTAAACGAGAGGAGAGTAAAACATTAAATCTCAAATATGAAGTCTCCAAGGATCTTGGAGTATTTGGCCTCAATGCAGACCTCGTGGATCTTGTCTTTCAGCTTTTCATTTTAGCATGTCTGTGTTTACTTTTAGGATTAGAGGGGAAGCGATGAAACCAAATTTTACAATCGACAAAATGTCATAATTTAAATTACTGATATCTTATTTTTAAATGGAGTTACTGAGTTAAGGGGAGAGAAGGAAGCCCTGTAACGCGGGAAACAAAATGCTCTGTGATGATGTTTTTTTCTCTTTCTTTCTTTAAATAATATATTTTACCATTCAATTAAGGGCAAAAGAACTACAATAGTTAAAACAAGACAGCAAATTGCTAACATATAGACTACATACACACAGAAGAGACCGATAGATTCATAGATAAGCGTAAGACTCAAATAATCTTCTGTATGATCGTTTGCATATTTTCACTTGATATATTTATATATTTTAATACATAATTATAAATTTAAAACATGGAAAGAGCAAAACTTTAAAATGGCATGTGATCTAAGCCAAATTACAGTTTGAATGATCCGTTGCTTACTTGTAAACGTATAATACACGGAGTAAATAAATATGATACCACTATTACAGCCAAATTACCTTGAGATGTAAACGCTATTAAAAAAGCTCCAGTAATGTAGAGAATTCTGGAGAAAAAAAAATAAGACTTAGCATTTTCTTTTAAATAATCCGCTCTCACTCTCTAGGGCCGTCCATAAAGTACGTCACGCTCCAGGGGGGGGGTGTAAGAAAGTGTGACCGTTTGTGATAGGGGGAGGGGAGAGTCCGGCCATGTGTGACGTCATGGTGTTTTATATTAAATTTTAATTATTTGGTTAATGAAAAACAACATTTTTGTTCGAAAGAGTGACGTACTTTAGGGGGATTGGGGTCCGAGATTTGTGTCAGTTTGTGACAGGGGGAGGGTGGGTAAAATGGTCAAAATAGCATGACGTACTTTATGGACGGGCCCCTATAAGGACATTGTATAAATTAACATCATTTCTATTAAAATATATTGAATTTTTACATTAAAACTTAATGAGTCTTATGTTTTCTCTTTTATCACAATACATTTGTTTTCAATCAGTTACCCTTTAAAGTTAATGTCTGTTTTGCGCCTTCTCACTTTGACATTTCCCTAAAGAATATTAATGTCTAACTAACTCTAGAAGAGATCATAAATCCATGTGGCTGGGAAGACTAACTTAACTATATGGTTATATGGTTATTTGTTATGCTAAACACATGTTTGTGTAGCGTGACTGTGTGTAGAAGAAAGTCTGCATAAAAATTATATAATATTCTGCATCCAACTTACTTTTTTTTTGGTGTCACCTTAGCCTCCAAATTTTACTTGTAAAAATTTTTTTTTAAATATAATTATATATATATATATGTATATATATATATATATATATATATATATATATAAAGAAGAGTCTTGTGAGAATGATTGTACGATGTCTTGCTAACAAAGCTCTTATTCAGTCACGATTTCATCTGTGGTATTCTATATCTCTACGTCAATATACATTATGTTATATATACTTTAGCTCTGGGCACCTTTACCTTGAAATATTTCTGACGTAACGGCGAATCCTTCATTTAATGTAAATTTAAAATTAAAAAAAAACATAACACAGTGTTTTCAGCGGATACTTTGATTAGTTAACGAGCACCTGATCGTTAAAAAAAATTGACTGTAGTAAAAATAAGTATGCAATATGTTTAAAATGAAATTAAAATTGTTAATTTTTACATAGCATTCTGAAATGTATTGTCGTTTTTAAAAACATTTACAACAGTTTCTTAAGTGCACAATATTTACCGTGGTTTTAAAAATAATTTTCCATCTTTTGAATTTTTAGTATTCTCGAGATAAAATTGAAAATTATATTTCCGATATTTAAAGATAAAAAACACGATGTGGGAGAGGTATAGTTAGTATGAATCCAGAAGTAACGTAGAAGATTATGCATAGGAGGCAGACAGTTGGCTTGTGCAGGGTGGGGGGTGGTTAGCATGATTTGCCCCGAACTATCGGCATGTGGACAGATAACACTCCTTTCCCCCATTTGATCTTAAAGTGGGTCGAATAATTATTTTGGGTAAATCTTAGCAACTGTGCGCTTCAAAGAATTTTCGGTTCAGTACGACCGACCCTACATCCCCGCACATGCTACGCCACCAGAAGTAGAATTGTGCATTGGTGTAAGAGAGTTGGGTAGTGTCAGTGGTTAGTCAATATAATAATTTTTTTGGTAGTTTATTGAAACAATTTAAGGGTGCTTTGGGTTGAGTAGTGTACCGGGACTGTGTTTAGAGAGTAGTGTAAAGCGAAGTTTGATGTGACCAAGAAATTGATGACATAGGACGTCGGGCGTGTGTTGTGTAGTTGGAAAAATGTTAGCAGTTTGAAACTTAATAGTTAACATTTAAAACATAGTTAATGAACAACAACAAAATATAATAAACAATTTTAAACATATCCTCATACTTACGATGCTAAAACTCTCGAAACCCGAGTTCCAAATTTGAAATTGATTTGTCCAATCACGAAACTAGACACACCAGTAACCGATGTTGCTATCGTGAAAATGGAAGCAAGTTTTGTGTCTTGTTCCTTGCACCCATGGTCACCTTTGTTGTCGCTATGATTTGTGCTATTTTGCACACACATTTTTATATAAAGAAAACAATATGTTTAGGAGCGTATTAAGGAATTCAACTGAAAATTAACATTACTTAAAAAGTATTTTTTTATATTTAATATTTGCTGCATTCATATTTTTTGTTGGCTATTTAAAACTTTTAATTTCTATATTCAACACTATTAGGCCTCCTAAGAAATTTTGTAATTTTTATTTTATTTTTGTAAGGAACTAAATACTAACGTATATTGTACACTAACGTAATAAAATTGTTGGTGACATCATGTAATTCAACTACTAGTGTTTCTGTATAAATGAACAATTAAGTGCTACATATCATATAAATCTAAATTAATTCTTACGTCAAGAAAATAAATATTTTCTTCAAAATCTAATTCGAACATAGCGCTACAAACAAGTATCCAAATGTCTAGAGAACCAATAATTATTTGAACATTTTTACTAAGAGTAATTGCATCCATAAAAAATAAAATTCTCTTTGTTATAACTGAACTTCAGATGTCTTTATTCCAGCCCGCCTCTTTTTCCCTAGCAGTACACAGAATTAACTATGCCGTCAGATCACTACACTCCTACACATTTACAATGATTCTGAATGACCACTTCATATTTTATTTAATTAAAAATTCATAACTTTATATAATCTTTTTTTTTAATTTCCCCCGAACTCTCCAAAATTTATTCTTCCATCATCATTAAAAAAAGTTTAGAAATATCATATCACTGTAGTTTTAAAATCAATCTCATTTCCTGCTCTAAACTCATTGCATGACGACCTCTTTTTCCTCATAAACAGTTAGTGTAAAAATACACGAACTTTGGTTCTGAGACTCAGGATAACAATAACAAAGCAAGCAGATTTGCTTCCATGCCTAAAAGGGTAAAATGTTTAATTAGACATACATTTTTTTGTACAGATTTTTTTTTATACTCCCATGCATAGCAAATGTTTTTATGTATATTTTAAAATTTTAATTGAGATTTGCATTAGCTTCTTACCTTGACGAAGTATTCAGTGTTGCAATGTCACATAAATCGATGTAAAGTCCTTCATCTTTCAGCACGTAGACCAATGACCCCCAACCGAGCATCAGGCCGCCGTAACCCGTACACTCAAGAAAGGCCCAAATCACATAGATCATGCGATATCTTGGATTCCCCGGTGACATCATTATGATCAAACTTTAATTTCAGTGTATACACTAAATAAACTATATAAGTATGTTTCCACCAAGAGAGTAATGTCAATGAATCTTTCACGAATCCACCTCTTTCATTGCGCATGTCGGACACGTTTTGAGCTTTTCCAAAGAAATTTGGACCGGTGCGTCTGCTAGAAAGTATTTGGTCTGTCTATGAATTGTAGGTTAAAATTGCAGTTGAATCGTAAACTTTTTAAGGTTTTTTCCAACAAATGTCTTTGAAAATCTAAAGTGTAACATCTTATTATTTTTAAATTCAACTGTACATATCGTACATAAGCCACATTTTTGAGTTGGCTGAAATGTCAATACACTCAGATGTAATGTGAGCTCTGTTACTTTAAGTCGCCCAAGGTTCACAATGTACCTAGAGTTGTCATTTGGTTCATTATTTTTAAGAAGAAGTTGGAGGCGATCTTTACATTTATTTTTTACTAAAGCTAGGTTTTGAAGATCAGAACGCGACAAGCATGCTGGACTAGCGTGGACAGTTAGTGCTTTAGACTTAAGATGAAAGCCCTCACCGTCATCTGTTCAACTTTGATCTCATAATTAAGTGCTACGATGCTTTTAACGTCCACTGAATTCAAATATTAGTGCACAGTTCTCCCGTAAGCCCGGATATTTAAATGTTCTTTTTAAAATATTCACAGGACTTTGAGGAGATGTATGAGAAAACAGAAAATATTTTAGTCAAATGCGTTATTAAGTGCTTTAATTAGACACTTTTGTTAAAATTATATATATTGTCTCTATTTCTTTAAAAACAGTGTGTGTATATATATATATATATATATATATATATTTATATATATATATATATATATATATATATATATATTAGGGCTGTGGAAATTAACGATTAATTTCTTGATTAATCGTTAAAAAATTTTAACGAATAAAAATATTTTAACGATTAATCGACCCACCACTTATAAATGTACTGGAAGTCAAAAAGTCAAATATTTTGGCCGATAAATATAAACTAATTTCCGGACTATTATACGAACATTTTTGTTTTAAACAATTCACTTAGGTGATTGTTTAAAATGTTGATAAAGGTTGTTTCCATTGAGAGAAATTGTTTGCCTACCATGCAGTGTTCCCTCTAAGTCTAAGCTCGTTGTTTCGTGTGCAAAGTTTTATAAAAAAACTCGTGTGCAAAGTTACACAACGTCCATTTTTTGTGCAAAATTTTACCGAATTTTCTGCGCGGTGATTCTAAACTCTTGCGTGGCGTCGGTAAAATATCTGCGCAGCGGCGCTGCTTAAAGGGAACATTGCTACCATGGTTCTAACATTTCACTTACATATAACCTGCTAACCAAACATCCACTACAGTATCAGAAACTTCAAATGAGACAATCTAAAGCTATGTAAACGATTGTTCAGCTCGGCAGGTTATATTGTCAATACGACCCGCTCATCACTTCAATCAAGTAATGTCAATACACGTGTCTGTTTGCGTTGTTAGTTAAATGATGTCATATAAAGAAGACATTCCTGTGCTATTTCGATTTTCAACAAGTACGTTCAATGTATGTTACTTATGACACCATAAATTTCATTTTTTGGCTTTAATCGAAATTAACGATTAATTAATCGTTAATTTTTCAAAAGTTAACGATTAACTTTAAATTAATCGATAACAGCCTTAATATATATACCAGAAATATACCCGCGTTTCAGAGGAAATGTTCTGCCTTCAACGTTCTATTACGAAGGTTAAAACATATCACTTATTGTTTGTTAATTATCTCTCTGTGTGGGATTATTGAAGTTGGTTTTCTGGTTGTCAAATATAACATTTTGTCCTGAATTTACTATTCAGAATGCAAATTATAGTTTATATAATATAACAATATAATTCTATAACATTTAGACAATTTTACGTACAAGAAAAAGCACTGGAGAAGTAAACTAAAAATTCAATCGGGTACAAATGCAATTTAAAAACATGCATAGAAAAATAATCCATGGCGATGGAGCCGGCGTAGCAAAGAATTGTATTTGGAATAAAACACATATGGTGTTTCATACGCTAAAATAATTTAAAGAATACAATTCTAATTTATCCATAAAGACAACAAAGCAAAACAAAAAAGATTTTTTAAATTTAAAATCCCCATACAAAATAAACTAAGACTATTTTCATAAATAGCTTTTATAAATTTTATGAAACGTCCTATTTACCAATGTAATCAAATATCTACAAAGTTAGTGTTTCACGAAAGGATGAAATTCAAAGTTTATTTCTGTTTTCCGATGAGACAATATACTTTATAAATTCGATCACCAGCCAAGTTGTTGTTTTTTTTTATTCCCCGCCCCTCTTTTTTCCATTATTAGGCGCTGAATATTAATTATTTTTTTTTCAAGATAATTTAAGTTTCACAATGTAAGTTGTTTTCTTTATTATTATAAAACTTATGTGAAACATAGATATAACAATTTTAAGAAAAAAATTGTCTTTGGTACCCCGTACACGAAGGAGTGAGTAGCCATATTGAGTTCAATTCTATATAGATTTTTTATATGGGTTATCAGGTTTATATGTCCTAAGTTTGGTCTTGATCTATCCATTAGTCTGGCAGCCTATGATTAAATTATATTAATTTAACAAATATAATTGAAAATAATATTACTGTATATTATTTTAACATACTTTGTGTCGTATTTGGTAAATAATGGTAAGGTATGAGTCTGCACCATTAAAGCCTTCTATTCATATCAGAAGTTTAAAACTTAATGATAAGTGAGTGATGGATTAGGCTGTCATTTAGTATAGAAAATAGACACACGAAAATAAATAAATAAATGAATCAAGAACATTTATCTTATCTTATCTATACAGACGCTCCTTCTATGCAGAAGATAATTGCGTCCACAGACCATGACAGATGATCGGTTGGCAAGTGAAGCAGCGTTCACAGGCCACGGCTTTGTGGGTTCCACGCATTACCCAGCCGCCTAACTAGTGTTAGGTACCCATTCGGAGCTGGGTGACTCAGGGACGCCCTAGGCCCTGGGATCAGATCCTTGCCTTCACACGGATTTGAACCCGTGACCATCGGTACGCCAGTCGATCGCGCTGCCACACGACCACATTTAAACTGTTCTTATTATAGAAATATCCAACCGTATGTTAATATGAAACACTCTTGGTTAAAATTATATATATTTTTTTGTATCTAAATATATATCGGAAACTTTTTACCCCCGCCCCCGCCCAAAAACAAACAAAAACAAACAAACTAACAATAAATCAAAATTATTAATTTTTTATCATTTTATGACGTGAAATGTGTTCACTTCAAGCAGTGCCTCATAAAATTCCCTTACTATTTAAAAGGTAAATTTTAATAAATTATTAAATCTGACGAACATAAAAACTAAATTTACAATTTCATTACAAAATGTACTAAATAAACATAATTGACAATTTTCTAAAAGATCTCTACCAATCTCGTCACTCAAAAAAGCATACATATTTAAGACACTGCATAATAACACAATTGTGAGTAATACAACATTTGTAACAGCATCTATGAGATAAGGCATATATTACACTACCCCCTCAAAAATGCAAAAGCTACTTAATATATCGGCATCCTTCCTTCTCGCGAGACGATGGTGCATCACTGTTGAGTTGGGTTGCATTTTCTCGAGTGGCTGCACAGTACTTTCCTTGAGTGGCAGTCTTTACCACGTCTTTTACACATGAGTTCTTAGCTTCCAAATGTTTTGGCCTTTCTCCTAGCTCTTCTGCCTGTAGCCTACTCCATCCTTCGCTCCTCGGCTACTATGACGCCCTCTTTTACAACTGTGCGCCACGTAAATCGGTCTTCTGCCTTACACTCCTAGTCGATTGCGCGCATTCTGGCTGCTTTCATGTCCCTTTGACAGACGTCTTTAAATCGCAGACGTGGGTGACCAGTCTTCCTCTTTCCCGATGCCAGTCTCCATAAAGGAGGTCATTGGGGATGCGGCCAGGTCTCATTTTTTAACATGTCCTAGCCATTTCAGGCGTCTTTCCCTAAGGCATAGGTACATGCTTTGGGTATTGGCACGCATTAGGACCTCAGTATTAAGGCATTTTGTCTTGCCATTTAATGCCAAGGATACAAAGCAGGCATGTCAAGTGGAAGCTATCCGTCGAAAAGGGATGGCCTCTACGGGCTCCACGGACGAGTAGGGTCGCGGGTCGCGGACCTGACTGCGTTGCCTGCGACCTGAAACCGACAACTCCTGGCAGGCATTGCCGAAGTCCGATATGTTAGGTGTTAGGTGCTAGTCACATATGATTACAGTCGCTGTACGGATCTTAGACAAAGCATCTTAAATGCATTGTCGATGATGAAAACCAAAGTACCTGTTGAGGGTCGGGTAAATTCGAAGCGACCGTTTCGTCCTCCTCAATTTTACTAGCAACGCCGTTGAGCGGTACTGGTTTAGGGCCAGGAGCGCCAGTACGGATTAGCAAAAGGAACCGCGAAGAACACAGCGGACGCCAGCTCTGAAGAAACCTTCCAGTGGGTGTTGCACCCTAGGAAGGTCATTGATGATCCCCCGCATAGCGGCGGTCCTAACCATTGAGACTCGTATGCTTTGCCGGGAATTCCACCCCTCCTTGTGAGACTAACTTAGTGGGAGGCATCTTCCACTTTCTGTCCTGGATTCCCAGGTGGCCGCTTCAGAAGTGACCGCTCCGGGGGAGGGGGGTTCCCAGCTGTCACGTCCTTTTCTGGGGGAGGGGCCAGATAGCTGGGAGGGTCTTCCAGGAAGACCCATGAAGAGCGTTAGGCTCGGGGCTTCTGATTTTCTTCCACATGTAGGATCATTAGTGGAAGCTATTAATCTTGCACTCTTGGGATGTATAAGTGGTCCATGACTCGCTCCCGTTTAGCAGTGTACTAATGACGCAGGCTCTATAGACACACAGTTTAGTTTTCTCTGTTAACTTGGTGTTTTGACAGACCAGTTTATTTAATTTAGCCATTGTGGCAGGTGCCTTGCCAACTCAACTGTTTATTTCCTCTTCAATGAACAGTGTATTTGAGACCTTGGAACCCAATTAGGTGAAGCTGTCCACAGCCTCCAAGGTTTCATTGTCGATATTGATGGTAGGAGGAGATTGTGTGTCTTGGGCCATGATGTTTGTCTTTGTCAAGCTGATTTGCAGACCAAATTCTTTGCAGGCATTGGAGAAGCTTGACACGGGTTGTTGCAAACCAGTTTATGTGTGTGATATCAGTACCGCATCGTCCGCAAACAGTAACTCGCGAATTATGACATCTGTCGTTTTGGTCTTGGCTCGGAGGCTGGCAGTGTTGAAAAGTCCTCAATCAGCTATGGTGTGTAACCAGATTCCATCACTGCTATCCTTGAATGCGTATCGAAGCAATACAGAGAATTAAAATTAATTTAATCGACTACAATTCGAGTAAAATTTAAGAAAATATTTCTAATTTTTGTTTCCAATTTATTAATAATTTGTGTTTTTTGTTACTTACATACTTTTCCCTCGTAATATCTATATATATTTTTCTCCTAAACGACTATGTGCAATTAAGCATGACGATTGACTCTCGATGGGGTAAAAAATCACAGTTGTCATGCGTGGTGGGATAAAAAGAAAAAAAAGGGGGTGGAGGGCAACAAAGCTTCTTGCGTTCATTTGCAGTTCAGTCACGTTTTTCACCACGTTTTACACGCTTTTATTTAAGTCACACTGTTTGTATGTTGTATGTTGTATCCGTCAAATCTTGTAACGTAAAATTAAAATTAAACAACTTCTGATGAACCTAGAGATCTCAAAATTTTGCCACAGATAGATCTTGGATGACAATGCATTGTATCAAAATTTCAGATCGATCGCATGTACCGTAATTAAATAAATGCACTTTTAGTTTATCTCTCTATATAATATGTATCCGTGCTATTCTTGACTTTCACGTGAATGTCACCGGAGTTCACCACCAGCCATCGATGACCACATTCCAGGTGTTAAACAGCTCAGTAATACAAAACTAAATCTAAATCGACATGATAATACAAGAGGAACAACTGGAATTTGTGTAGCCTAGTTGGCCGAATTTTTAGCGTAATGGATTTTCGACCTGGAGGTACTGAGTTCAATTTTCAGTTGGGGAAACTTTTTTTTTAATACATAAATTTGTAATTAATAATCTATATTTTTACCACTATCACATTTAAGTAATAGGCAACGAAGTTTGACTAATTAAATTGAATTGATTATGTAGAAAAATTTAGTTTAAAAATTTTGATACTAAAAAGTAGAAAATAAAATATTCGTAATTTTTTTTTAAAAGGACACGCTTTTATTTATATATAGAAAGTGCACTAAAGAGAAGAACATAAAATTTTTCTATGATAACAGATGAAATGACTGAACCTATCCACTGCACATAAAAGCGTGGGGAGCTCATCACAACTCTCTATCATGCACAAGGCTGCGAAACATAAATACACATTGTCATTTGTATGAATATTAATAAACATTATAAGTTTCAAAACTTTGATCATAATTGATATACATGCTACTATCATATCAATAAGAAATATGTATCTATATGCAAAGGAATAGTTTCAAAGAGAAATGATTTTTAATGGGCGCCCAAATTTTTTTAAATTTCTTTTTTAAACTAACATACAACATTTAATAACATTAAAATCCATCCATCCATCCCAGGGGTGCTACAGCCCATGTAGGGCTTGGAACTGCCTCACATCTCCTTCTACTTAGTCTTAATCAACGCCTTTCTTCTAAAACATTGGATGCCCGGTTGTTGAAGATGTTAGAAATAAAATTAAAATACAATATACATATAAAAACGTTTAGCAAAAATTACATTTTAAGACATAAAACATTTCAAGCAGACACACACACACACACACACACACACACACACACACACACACACACACACACACACACACACACACACACACTCACACAATGAACCGAATACATATTAAACTATTTTAATATTTTTTTTTAATAATCAGATTCAAAGAAAAATAAAATAATTTTTTTATTTAGATAAGTCTTTTAAAAAATTGAAGAGGGAATGATTTCTATATAGTAAAAAACGATTGGTCCCTCAAACTTAAACACATATGACTCCTACAGCCAATCATATGGAACACGTTTATGCGGACGTTCAAAATAAGCTATGTTTGGTGCAGTATTTCTTCCAAGACTTTATTTTGAGTTATGCGCGTTGGAATTTATAGTCAAAAGCTCTGTTTTTACGAATTATTTATTTTAACTATAATGAATAGTATTTTTGACGTGATGCACACGTATGCCGGTCGAGACGGCTGTTGGAGGGGAGTTACAGCATGTCACCGAACGGTGGCGGAACGTCCTTGAACGGGCTTTGTTGCTCGTAATAAATAATTGTCCAGTTTACTAACTTAGTGTTTAAACCTGAGTGCGACAAGGGAGATAATAGTTTTAAACTTTAAAGCATCAATGCTCAATCACTGGTTTGGTACGCTTAACTTTTAAAGTCATATAACAAGAAAAATTACTTGATAAGGTAATTAACTGCAAGCGAGGTAAACATTCATTAAAACATCACTTAAGTTTTGTGTGCTAACTTGATACTCCAGATAATAGACGATCTGATTTAACTCACTGTATTCGTCACTCGATTCTAACCAGTAGCTTCGATCGTTGACTATATTTGACCTCAGTACACTGAAATAGTCTCTTAATTTGAGACTGTCAATTCACCAAGCTCCGAACATGTACCACTCCTGTCTGGTTATAGTTACTTAGCCAAACAGCAACCTAGAATTACTTATCCATGTAGAAATAAATGACCCCAGCATGTACCACTGTATACTGATCTTAACCCTCGAATATACCAGCGTCCCTATACCTTGATTTTGACAGTTGTTTTATATAGAACTCTCCAGGGACAGTCCTGGATTCAACAACCTTGTGATTAAGGTACATCATATCATTTATAGGAATGTTTCGCCATAGTTATTTCTTAACATAAGAATAAATAATAGCTTGTGAATAAGTCAAAAATATGGTTAACTATCAACTAAATATTACTATGATTGTCGTGATTGATAAAAGTAGCGAAAGATCTAAAATACTGATAAAAGCATCTATGCAAAGCTACAAAAACCAATTTCAATCAACCAAGCAATTTTCACCTAAATAATATGCTTAACAAAATGACCTGCTGATTGGGTATATTTTTACCATGTATAAGAATTTTTTTAAATAAATAAATAAATAAAAAACTAAAACAGTAACTATTGACCCATGTTATACAATTATGAAAACATAAAAACACGTGTTAACCTAGAACAGTCTAAGCTCATTCCCATGAACTTTGTTTTACAGCTTTCAAATGTAAATGAAACCGCTCACGTGCATTGTGATATCAAAGCTTCTGTTATGAGCAAAAATATCATAAGGGGCATGAATTAAAATTTAAATAAAACAAACCCGTAAAAACAAAGTTTTTGACTATAAATCCCTTATATATGAGACATAACTAACAGTATTGATTATTTTCAAACATTTACAGACTGAATCTGTCTTAACTCAAGTTTGCTTCATAACCCTAGGGGGGGGAGGGGTGGGTGGGAGGGGGAGAGGGGAAAAGTCTAGTCACCGATTCGCTTGACCGAGCTCAGAGTAACACGTAAAATGTAAACAAAAGCGCCCCGTCGCTTCGTTGGGTCGCCTCAATGCGTCAGCTCAAACTTTCACGTGGCAAAAAAACAATAACAAACCGTGAATTTAAATTACATATCTCATATAAGGATAAACTAAAAATGCATTAATTTAATTCGATCGATCTGAAATTTTGATACGATGCATTGTTAGGTCAGACGGGTCCGTGTGCCAAATTTCAGTTCGATCGGATCATGGGAAGTGGATCATTTTTGACTTCTGTTTTTCCGCCCGCCCAAGACACACACAGAGAGAGAGAGAGAGAGAGAGAGAGAGAGAGAGAGAGAGAGAGACAGACAGAGACGCCGGTGAAGTTAATATAAGGGATTTAAAAACTGAGTTATGATTTTCTCTTCGCAACTTGGATTGTTTTTGATGTTCGGCCAAATCTGAAAATAAGAACTTAAAATCCGTAGCCTTTTTAAGCAAAATACTTTTTTTTTAAAACATTCATTAATAAAAAGAAAAAAAAACTCAAAATTTATATCTTGTGGTTATTCCACTTATTATATTCTTGCTGTAAAAAGACGTAATCTTAATTGAATTTTTTTCATCATGAGCAATTTCTCCGTTTGCTTATTGTCAACATGGTTTTTACACGTCACATTCTTTTGATCCTTGCCTCAACATTTCTGATATATTTTCAATGATTTCGTAGAGAGTGAAGGATTGTGTAACTTAAAACACCTTAGGGAATTAAAAGAATGTTTAAGAAATAGGTGAAAGTTGTATATTACAACTGCTGCAATCTGTCCTTTTTCATCTTCTTTTTTATCATGGGATACTTTTTTCTAGGTCAATGATGTGTATGGATTTTTACCGTCCAGTTCAGACGATGACTTTTATCCCATCCTAGAGATCCTTACTTTTAAATATAAACAGTTCAGCATTGTAAGCAGAAGTCTACTATATTTAATCATCTTTTTTAATTTTATTTGGGGGGAGGAAGTAGAAGGTTGTCCAATTAGGAAGAAAAGTTTCAGGGTGGCAAGGGGTTCTCGGAGTTCAAAGAAAACATTAGACTTGGTTAGCTGGTGTCAATAGCTATAAGTTATATGTGAATTTATGTGTCAGTGAGGTGGACAGATAAATGAAACCATGGAGATTAAAAAGGCACGTATCAAATTTACGACTGAAAAATAATTTCCCACTGGCATGTTTTACTTACACGTGCTTCTCACTGAAAAATAAATTTTGAAAGTTATTTTTTAATAAAATACAATACAAATTTAATGAAATTAAATAATTTAAAACAATATAAAAAATATAAGAAATTAATGTATTGAAAGTGTTTCTTGGGTGAATTTCATTTTGAAAACTAATTACAACGGTGTTCAAGTCGCAGCACGCAAAAACCACCTTGCGGCTCTCATGTGTTCACATTGCGGCTTGTGTACAATTTATGAAAGATATTTTACACTGGTAACTGAAAGATTTTAAATCCAGGCTTAAAGAATTGCGTCTAACTTTACTCATAAATCCATCATGACAGAAGTGATTGAAGATAGTTTCCAACTTCCCATGAACATTGTTATGAAAAATTTTAGTGCTAAAATGGAAATTTTAGGGTTACAAGAAGATCATGGTTTGGCGACAATACCCAAGTCACAATATGTGATGGAAATCTAGAAGCTCGTGCCAGAAGTAATATCCTAATCTTAAGAAAGATATTTTCCGACTAATATGCATTATCGGTAGGCCTACTACCCTATTATTGCGAATCATTGATCTCCTCAAAAAAGTTAATAAAATTAAATAATCAATCAGTTACTAGTAAGCAGCAAATGACAGAACTTGTTCAGACAAACTATTAGCTACAAACCAGATTTAACGAAATCCTCCACTTCAAACTTTTCTAAGCAGACTTGTAAGTATTATTGTTCATCATAATTATGAGTCTATATCCAATGTGTTTCTAATCATAACTGTAAAATTTTTAAATATTTGTAAATTGAATAACACATATATATTCAACATGCGGTTAGCGTTAAAATGATATCATTATGTAATGCTAAAAAATTATTATTAATAATAAATAGTAAATAAATAATAAATAATAGTTAATTATATAAAGAAAGAATATTTGACATTTTATGCAAGAAATAGAAGTTAATGTCTAGGAAATGTCCAAAAAGGAAAACAAATTTGCAATGTACAGTGTAAAGCAATGACGAATCTAAATTTTACATATTCATTTAAACAAGTTAAAACATTACAAAACCCATTATAAATATACTAGTGTATCACCCGTCAAAAATCACGGAAGTTTTCAAAGTAAATACACATCAGATTAAAAAATAACGAAATACAAAACTTTGATTTATTTTTATTTGATTCATTTATTATCATATTGAACAATTTTATGCGGAACCTTAAAAAATTGTTATTTTGGTGCAGTAAAATTTCTAAAATTAGTAGCACTATAAAACAAAATCGATCGCAGCGCCACCTAACAGCATTACATCCATACAGACAACGGGAATGATGTATATTGATTGAATTGACATGCGCATTTTACATTTTAGGATTTAATTTTAATTTATTAGAAATATTTGACATTATGAAATAAAAATCTAGAATTCAATTTTAATTTTTGGAAGACAGTATTTTAAATATTTATTATTTCATAAAAAATAAATAATATAAATTTAAAAAATAAAAGTAATTATTTTTTGTAAAACAATTCTTCTTCGTTCTAAATTTGAGTTTTGCGTGCCGACGAGTTTTGCGCCAATTGGCCCGTGGTCTCCGACTTCAGCTTGCTGGTTTTTTTTTATGTGCTTCCATAGCCTTTGGTCAGCCAAGACATCTGCAAGGCATCAGTTGATTTTGGCAAGTGATGCAGCGTTCACATGCCACGGCTATAGGCATTCCACGCATTCCACGAAGCTGCGTGGACTCGGGGACGCTCTAAGCTCCGGGAACAAATCCTTGAATTCCCATGGATTCGAACCCGTGACCATCGCGGTACGCCAGTCGAGTGCGCTGCCACTCGACCGCCATATCCCCTTGTAAAACAATGAAAAATGTGATTTTCAAAAATGACTTGATTAGCATATTGAAAACAAACTAAATGGTATATAAGTAACGTGTGCATTTTAATCAGCACAATCGAACATACTTTTTTGCTTTAAATGCACACACACACACTCCCATATATAAATATAAATAAATAAATGTGTGTGGCGTGTATGTGTGTGTTTGTTTGTATGAGTGTGCATGCGTGTGTTTACAATCAGTTGTTATAAAAACTTCACGGTTGTTCTCGTGAGTGCCGTCTTAATTGTCAAAACATCTTAAGTGAGCTTTGGTAACTAACATGGATAACAATCTTATAACACAGTTACAGCTTTTGTATACGACTAGACACAAGATTATAGCTACTAATACAATATGAACATTAACAGCTATAATTCAAGATTACAAGATGTCATTTCAGGAACACAATCTGTACAGTAATTGCTTTTACCAATGATTA
The DNA here is from genome assembly GCA_944989445.1 of Ampullaceana balthica. Lineage (NCBI taxonomy): Eukaryota > Metazoa > Mollusca > Gastropoda > Lymnaeidae > Ampullaceana > Ampullaceana balthica. Next base: position 539,884 of record CALYLW010000195.1, on the reverse strand, counting down.
TAATAAAAGGTTTTAGTCTTCGAATACAATTTACGCTTCATGTATCTAAATATATTATAGAAATGTATCAATAGCGTAAACATTTTAAATAACAATTTTCTAAATAGCTAAACAATATATCATAGTTAAACAGGAGAACAATAATATATTATTTATCTGTTTTATCTGAATTTATCTGAATTACGTTGTATGTTCTGGAGGAACACAGAGCTTTAAAAAAATTATTAAAATTACAAGCACAAAAAGTTTTTAAACGGATTTTAACATATTCTATTATATATTATTCTATTTAAAAAAACGCTTACTCTATACAGAAGATTATGGTGTTTACCTAAGGTTTCGTGGTAGTATTGAGTTTTATGAATGTTGTTTGTGTTATGGTTTCATCCTTTTTTTAAGGCTCCGTTTTTTTAAAGCAACCTATTCCAAGAAGCGAATGCCACTCGGTTTAAAATACACATTTTTGTCACTCCGATGCTTAATGTTATTTTTCTTGTCGAACTGAAACCCACCATTAATTTTTGAGTCCGTAGGTTTAAAAATTCTAAAATAACTTTTCGAATGTTAAGTGGAGCCAAATCATTTTATTTTTTATGATTGATTATTTTACCAAATTTTACCTTAATTTAGAGTGATACGAAATTTTACGAACGGCATACGTTTAAAATGGTTCATGGTTCGAAAGTTAATGAGACCAAAACTTTCCACTTCCTTGGTGTTCTTTTGGTTATAATAGACTTCAAAACAAAGAAAGTAGAATAACGTCGTAAATTTGGTTTTTCGAGTTGATAGTATACGATTAGTGACTGTGGCCTTATAGATCCATTTCCAAACTCTTTATATCGTCGAACATTGTAATTCTTCAATTCTAGATGAATAAGCTTGGATTTCGCTTTGGTAAATTATTTATGTGATTTCATCTGTTCCAAAATAAATGAGTTTTAGTTTGAACATAAACATTTTAAACTATTGTCCAGCTTTTAAAATTGTGTTATTTATATCTAATTAATATTTGTATATTCAATTTTGTTAATCCTTGTCACTATTAATAAAACTATATAATTTGCAATTGTCACGCAAGTCAGTCAGTCTGTCCTGACGCTACTAATTTTAGACAGCAGGGAAAACCAAATTACTGCACCAATGCACCAAAAGGTGTGCAAATTAAAGATGCGCTGTAAAAAATATTATATGACGTCATTGATTTAGCTCATATTTTAATTTTGTAAAAGGGAACATTGTAAAAAGAGAATTAGATGGAGGTTAATTATAAAATCAAAAAATAAACGGGGTGCCGTAGGTGCCCTACAACCCCTATTATAAAATACTTTGTGTACATTTCAGAAAGTTTAATTTTTCGTATTTATCAAACAAGGAAAAGTTAGTTGGGCTTTTGAAAAAGGTCGGTGCCGTAGGCGCTCTAAAAAAGTGCATTTTTTATAAAATAAATAGATTTCAGCTGAAAACTTCCGTCATTTTTGACGGGTGTACGCTAGTAAATGAATAAACTTGGATTCCGATTTGGTAAATTATTCATTTGATTTCACCTATTCCAAAAAAAAAGAGATTTAGTTTGAATATAAACATTTTAAATTTTGGTCCAGTTTTTTAAGTTTTTATTATTTAAATGTAGTTATTATTTGTATATTCAATTTCCTTAACGCTAGTCACTAGCAAATATGGTATATAACATACACATTTTTAGCACGTTTCTTAGTAGGAACTGGTAATGGACAATAGTTACATAAAATTGTAAGATTTACTCACAACAGGGCATTATATTTTTTTACCTAGCTCTTGTGGTATTTTAGAATACATTTATAATTAATTGTGTATATTAAAAAAGTACTGTACTAAATTTTTAAAAATCACTACGCCTTATTTTGCTTTTTAATGAGTTTATTGACAAGTGCCAGTAACATCTTCATAGGCAATACAGCTAGTCGTCCTTTAAAAATAAATTTAAGATATAAGTGAAACAGAAGCAATTATATTCGGCTAATTATTAAAATGTAAAAGCATCTTAGTATAAGAAGAAAAAAAGACCTGCGCCTTTCTACCTTCCCAGGCCAAATGAATATCCAGATGTGATTTGATGAGAAGATAGAGAATTCAGTCAATCTCAAGAATGGAACATTTATCAGTCTCCTAAAACCGTAGAGATTTAGTGCAACAAAGTCACCCAAATGCAAAGATAATCTGATCTCCAATCCTTTTTTTTTAAAATCAGCATCAGATTAAACAAATGTCAAGCTGCCTATTTTTCCCATTCACAGTAATCTATTTTTAAAAATGCATTAAATAATGATCAGTTATAATTGTTGTTTTTCTAATATGGAATAACGAGAAAGGGCGTCAGAAAATGTCGAAAGGTTTTGTCCTTTATGTTAAACTAGCAAAATCCCCGTGCTCCGCTGCGGAAGGTAGAATTTTAATAAGCGTTAAAAACCTGTTTCACACCAATTGAAAACACCAATAGATTTCAGTCTGAATCATGTTTGATATACTTGTTTGTCAATATTTGTCAAGGTCATGTAAAATAAAATGGGTACTAAAATGACATTACGGGACCCCGTGCAAAATGGATGCAGGATGTGCATATCTCATAAGGTCTGAGGATTTCAATCTAGGTCATGATAGAGAAATGTGACTATATTTATTTAAATTATTTTTTAGGTAACAAAGCTTTAAATGTTTACGAAAATAATATTTTGGGTCCCGGCCCCAAAGGAACAGACGTTAGAAGTTCATTACCCTATATAATTTATTTATTTTTTAAATTAAATTTGGCCATAGTTCATCCATTTACCTAGTAGCCACATTTTAAATAACCTTTTATATAACTATAAAATATGGAAAACTGGCCCCCAGCCCGGAATAAGTGCTATTTTCAAAAATTTTACTTTTAATGCCAGAAACCTTCGATGGAGCGTACACAAAAACTTCCTAAAGTGTAATCGCCGCGGGATGAATAAAATACATTTACAATTAATACGTCTTTTTAAAAATCTAAAATAAGGGCTGGGGGGCCCTATTGGGGTAATATGTATAGTTCAAAACAACAGCTTATTTCAATTTGGATTATGATTAATATATTTGTTAATAAACATTTTTTTTTAAAAATTGAGTGAAATCGAATGGTTAAAATGTCTTAAAAGTTTACAAAAAAGAGATTAGGGGCCCTCGGCTACAAAATATTGAAAAAATATAATTTTAATGCCCTAGCGAATTTTAATATAGACCATCAAGTTTTTATCTTTCAAGTTTCGTAAAAATACATTTACACAGTAGATCCCGGTTTTGGTTGTAATTTAGCCCATATAAGTTAAAAATATTACTTTTGTGTCCCGGGCCCCAGTGAGTGAAAATTAAACCAAAAAAATTTCGCCTGCAACCATCCCGGGAGTGTACTCAACAACTTTCCAAACTTTCATGCTTCTAACTACACGGGAAAATGGAGAATCTGTGATGATTAACTTTTTACATAAGAACAAAAATTGGGCCCCCGGCCCCCAGTGAGTGAAAATTTAAATATTTGTTGGCATGTTACCATCGCGGGAGAGTACTCAATAATTTCTAAAAGTTTCGGGCTTTTACCTACACGGGAAATCAGAGAATTAGAGTTGAGTCAGATTTTACATAAGAAACAGTACATTTGGGCCTCCTGCCCCCAGTGAGTGATAATTTAATAAAAAAAATTTGTATGTTACCATCGAGAAAAATTAACAAATTAACTCAACAAATTTTCATGTTTCTACCTATACGGGAAAATGGAGAATAAGGCGATTTTCAGTATAAGGAAAAAACGCTCTTCTGCCCCCGGCCCCCATGAGAGTGTATTTTAAAATTCTTTAACGCCAATTTGCATTGCGAGAGGGTACTCAACAACTTCCCAAAGTTTCATGCTTTTACCTACACGGGAAGTTGGAGAATTCGTGATGAGTCAGTTTTTAATATTAGGAAAAACTTCTTTTGGGCCCCAGGCCCCCAGCAAGTGTTAATTTAAATAGTTTTTTCACCTGGTACCATCGCGGAAGTGTTCTTATCAACTTCTCAGAGTTTCATGCTTCTGCTTACACGGGAAATATTAGAATTTGTGATTTTCAGTTTTTATATACGTCATTTTAGGAAAAACTTCATTTCGGCCCCCAGCCCCCAGTCTTTGATAATTTAATTTTTTTTTCCCTGTTAACATCGCGGAAATGTACTCAACAACTTCCCAAAGTTTCATGCTTCTGCCTACTCGCAAAATATGAGAATTAGTTATTTTTCATTTTAATATAGCCCATATAAGGACAAAAATTGTTTCGGGCCCCCGGCCCCCATGAGTGTGAATTCTAAAATTCTTTTAGGCCAAGTATCGTCGCAAGAGGCTACTCAACAACTTCCCAAGGTTTCATGCTTCTAGCTACGCGGAAAGTTGGAGAATTAGTGAGGAGTCAGTTTTTTAAAAAAGAAAAAAAATACATTTGGGCCCCCGGCCACCAGTAAGTGATAATTTAAATATTTTTTTCGCTTGTTACCATCGCGTACGTGTACTTATCAACTCCTTAGAGTTTCATGTAAGAAAATAGGAGAATTAGTGAGTTTTAGTTTTTATAAAGCTCATATAAGGAAAAAACTTCATTTGGGCCCCCGGCCCCCAGGAAGTGATAATTTAAATATTTTTTCTCCCGTTACCATCGCGGAATTGTACTCAACAACTTCCAAAAGTTTCATGCTTCTGCCTACTTGGGAAATAGGAGAATTAGTGATTTTCAAATGTTTATATAGCCCATAGAAGAAAAAAAATTTGGGCCCCCGGCCCTCATGAAGGTGAAATTTAACATTCTTTTTCGCCATTTGTCGTCGAGAGAAGCTACTTGGCAACTTCCCAAGGTTTCATGCTTCTACCTACACGGGAAATCCGAGAATTAGTGATGAGTCAGTCTTAATATAAGAAAAAAACTACATTTGGGCCCCCGGCCCCCAGTAAGTGATAATTTAAACATTATTTTTACCTGTTACCATAATGGAAGTGAACTTAACAACTAACCCAAGTTTCATGCTTCTATCTACACGGGAAATAGGAGAATTAGTGATTTTTAGTTTTTATATAGCTCATATAAGGAAAAAACTTCATTTGGGCCCCCGATCCCCAGGAAGTGATAATTTAAATATTTTTTCTCCCGTTACCATCGCGGGATTGTACTCAACAACTTCCAAAAGTTTCATGCTTCTGCCTACTTGGGAAATAGGAGAATTAGTGATTTTCAAATGTTTATATAGCCCATAGAAGAAAAAAAATTTGGGCCCCCGGCCCTCATGAAGGTGAAATTTAACATTCTTTTTCGCCATTTGTCGTCGAGAGAAGCTACTTGGCAACTTCCCAAGGTTTCATGCTTCTACCTACACGGGAAATCCGAGAATTAGTGATGAGTCAGTCTTAATATAAGAAAAAAACTACATTTGGGCCCCCGGCCCCCAGTAAGTGATAATTTAAACATTATTTTTACCTGTTACCATAATGGAAGTGAACTTAACAACTAACCCAAGTTTCATGCTTCTATCTACACGGGAAATAGGAGAATTAGTGATTTTTAGTTTTTATATAGCTCATATAAGGAAAAAACTTCATTTGGGCCCCCGATCCCCAGGAAGTGATAATTTAAATATTTTTTCTCCCGTTACCATCGCGGGATTGTACTCAACAACTTCCCAAAGTTTCATGTTTCTGCCTACTCGGAAAAGAGGAGAATTAGTGATTTTCATATTTTACATTGCCCATGTAAGGAAAAAAAAGCGTTTTTGGGCCCCCGGCCCCCAAGAGTGTGAATTTTAAAATTCTTATTCGCCAATTATCGTCGAAAAAGTGTACTCAGCAAGTTCCCAAAGTTTAATGCTTCTACCTAAACGGGAAGTTTGAGAATTAGTGATGAGTCAGTTTTTTATAAAAAGAAAAAAACTACATTTGGGCCCCCGGCCCCCATTAAGTGATAATTTAAATATTTTTTTCGCTTGTTACTATCGCGGAAGTGTACTTATCAACTACCCAGTGTTTAACACTTCTACCTGCACGGGAAATATGAGAATTTGTGATTTTCAGTTTTTATATAGCTCATATAAGGAAAAAACTCCATTTTGGCCCCCGGCCCCCAGGAAGTGATAATTTAATTTTTTTTCGCCCGTTACCATTGCGGGTTTGTACTCAACAACTTCCCAAAGTTTCATGCTTCTCCTACTCGGGAAATAGGAGAATTGGTGATTTGCAAATTTTACATTGGCCATATAGGGGAAAAAACGTTTTTGGGCCCCCGGCCCCCATGAGTGTGATTTTTAAAATTCTTTTACGCCAATTTTCGTCGCGAGAGGCTACTCAACAACTTCCCAAAGTTTCATGCTTCTACCTACACGGGAAGTTGGAGAATTAGTGATGAATGAGTGAGTGAGTGAGTCAGTGAGAGCTTTGCCTTCTATTAGTATAGATGTTAATAAACATTCAAGTAGTGTACCCTAAATATCATCTGATGTTATTGTAATGATTATGCTATGAACATATTATTTCAATAACAGCATGCAAGCGATGTTTAGTAGTACAAAATTTAATTTTAATGTTTACATACGCTTTTATTTAATTACATTAAAAACATGCAATTCAGAAACAATACACTTTAAAAAAGGGTATTTCGATATATAAAAACTGATATAAAGACCTCAAAGGTGAAGTTCTTATGATTCATTTGTTAGCTTTTTATAAGAAACTTTTAATTAGGATATATATAAAAGAATATCAACCAATTAAGGAAGTGTGCGTAAGGTGCTAAGCTTCCTTGTAGATGCGGGAACTGTGTATATGATTAGCTGAAAAAAACGTTCTACAAAAAGTGTCGCTAAAAGACATTTTAACCTAGCATTGTTCGTAATTTTCTTGTAATTGCGGGAACTGTATAAATGATAGGATTTAATGCCGAGTTGATAGGAATGACCAGTACAGCTGACCAAGAGTAGGCTTCGTTACCGAACTTGTAACCAGCAAGTGATATAAATCCCATTATGGCAATCGGGAACCAACACAAAAAATCTGATACAGCTACAAAGGCAAGATTTTTGGCAAGGGCTACATCATTATTTTGCATGTTCTTTATCATGGCACTTTCTGGAATTTTATTTTTCGAAAACCAACGATAAACTAAAATTTGACCCATACAGATGAACAGAAATGTTAGAAAGTTGAGTATAACTAGAACACAAAATGAATATTGCCAGCCTTTGTTTGTTACAATATTTAATGGTAGAGATAAACACATGCTATTGGATGAGTAAATATCCCAGCCTAGGGGAAAAGTTGGAATCAAAGCAAGTATAAAGCTAAAGGACCAGGTCAATATTAGGACAAAACTTCTACATTTCTTTGAGAACCTGTTCTCACCAAAAGGATAACGCATAATTAAATACCTGTCTATTGTAATTAGACATATCAAAAAAGCCGACGATTCACCAGAAAATGTAGCTAAAAAGCCAGCAAACTTGCAGATGTTTCCGTGTCTCCAATTTGAATCATTTAAGACATAAAGATTTCTATAATAGCTATCAGCTGCAGCAATGACAAGCAGATAGAGCCCCATAATTAAATCAGACACACCAAGACAAGTCACAAAAAGCCCATAAGCCTTTTTTTAAATCTCTCTTTCCCAAACTAATCTGTAGACTACAACAAGCAAATTTGATACAAATGCTACAAGCCCAACTAGCCATAAAATAATTCTCTTGTTAGAGTCACCAATAAGATCTTTACATGAAGACAGAAATGGAGCTTTCGGGGAAAAACATTTGTCTTGTGGGACGTTTGGTCCTGACACTTGTGGACAGCAAAATTTATAGTTAGGAACAAACAGAGCCGTTTGAATTGTAAGATTTTCAAAATAGTTTCTCTTAATTCGTTGCAATAATGTCTCCCTCAAGTCAAGAACTTTTAAATTAAAAGTAGGTTTTAGTCCCACTGATTTAAAGTTGCTTATTTTGGTATAGCTAAGATATAGATACTTTAAGTGAACCGATTTTTCAAACGCCGTTGAGAGAATACAATCGACATTTGTGTAAGACAGGTCAAGATACTCTAAATATGTAGGAAGATTTATATCCGTCTCAATTTTGAAATAGGGGTTGTGAGAAAGATTTAAATATCTCAGTAGTCTCATAGAACTCATAGCATCTAAATCCTTACTTGTTATATTGTTATAACTAAGATCGAATCTAATCAATTGAGAGATATCTAAATCCTGGAAAAATCGATACACATCATTAATTTTACAACCAGACGCATCTATTTCAGCATGATCCAATAATGACAAAAATGGAATTTCTTCCGGGTGTATTTTATAATTATCATTAATGATCAAAATATTAATAAATGCATCAATTAATTTGTAGGTAAACAATTTTTTTTTAATTAATGTTCTCTTTTGCCCTTGAAAACACTTAAAACCATTTTCACAATGAAAATCACATACAAATGCCTTATCGAAAGGTTTGAAGATTTTTAAGAAATCTTCAATGAAACATGTTCGTTTAAGTATTGACTTTAGACTCACGGAACAGTTGAAATATCTACTCAGATTGATTTCATCAGATTCAAAAGAATAGCATTTTGGTTTTGCATTTCTTAATTCTTCTCCTAAAAAAACACAATATGACGCTGGACATTTGATAAAATTAGCTGGACAAACTACCTCAGAACAGTTGATATCATTTTCAAACGTTGGACATTGTTCAGCTACTGATCGTGAAAAAAAACAATTAGGAAGGTTTTTATCAGAATCTAATGCAAAATTATAATTTTCTTTCAAATTGAAGTTTTCTTTTTGACTTAAATTCAGCATTTTTATGTTTTCTATATTAACATGTTTACATAGTTCTATGTCAACCTTTTCAGAAAACTCATAGTCTTGCAATGTAAAAATAGTTTTATTTAATTGACTTAAGTTATTTATCTTTTGCCTATCAATAAGTTGTCCACTTATATTTACAACCTGATAGTTGTAATACTCTGTCAGCAATGAATGTTTGTAAATATATTGAACAGGTGCGTTACAAAATGCTATTCTGTAGTTCTCATCTGAATGGCACTTGATAATGTGTTGACATAAAAAATCAAGATTATCTTCAACGGGGCAGTTTATTGGTGAGTAAGTAGTTTTGCCAATATGATATACATTTCCATCGTAGATTTTGCCATCTTGTAGGAAACCATGAACATAGTTTTTAGGTATTAAAGTAGGCTCCCCTGCCTTAACATTTTCGAAAGCGAGCTCATATACCGGAGTGCGACTGTTAAATACGTCGTATAAGGTTAAGTCAATCTCACATAGTTTTAAACTATCTATTTTTTCATCACATGCTACTGGCAACCATTTATCCGTAAAATTAGTCGCGTTTGTCACTGAAACATTCAACATGACTGACAGGACGTCACATGTTTCAGTGAGAGTACTGCTAAATATCCAAACTGTACAAAAATCTTTATAAGGATCAATTGTGTAAGCATTAGGTTTCTTTGGTTTAAAATAATACGATTTATAAACATTTTGTTTAATTAAAACAACTGCTCTTGATATTTTAAGTTGAATTAAATGATTAATAACTATAGATCTCACAAATTTAAATTCTTCTTTAGAATCAAAGTCTATTAGATCAAATACACCATTACATTCAGTCATGGCATCAGATATTGAACGTTTAACAATTGAATTTCCCAAAGAATAACATTTTTTATAATTTTGGTCAGCGCTAATATATGGTATTTGATCTGAACCACAACCGCTGCATAGTCTCCCGAAGAACTTAGTTAAAGGAGTTTTAAGCTTTTTTAAATTTATATCATTGATAAAAAAAACATTTTCGTTTGTATTAAAACCGTTTGAGTTTATAATAATAAAAAATCTTAGTATATTCATATTTTCTCTTTGAAGATTTTCCATCTGATTTACAAAATATGTGTTGATTTCTGGGCTATTAAAATTGGCGAGAATCATAACAAACGCCAGTTTATTTGCACCTTCTCTGACTGCCTCGAGTCTTGTTGTGGATTCAGAAACTATATTCATGATTTATATGTCACTTGGGCAATCATAAATTCTGTTGTATATTCTACTTTTATGTTGATCAGAAAATACATTAAAATATGGTTTTATTACTCTGGAGCCTTTTTTCGCGTAAGTTATTAGAGAAATTCTGTTTAAACTATTGGAGGAAAAAAAGTTGTACAGCGGAGAATAAATTTCGTACTGGAAAGTAATCTCATCACGACAGTCTAAAATTACCAACATGTTATACTTTGTTGCCCAGCAATCTGGTAGCGGCAATTCGAAACACATTTCTGGAAATATAAATTAAAATAAACATGTTTATAATTTATGTAGATGTAGGATCAAACGTCGAATAAAAATGAAGTAGAGAAAGATCTGATATGTTTAGGGTCTATTCGCTATCAATTGAGTTTGACATTAATAAAAAAAATAAATAAAAAATAAAAATAAATTCAAAATATTACATTCATGGAAAACTAACTGGAGTATGAGTTTCCACCCAGAAAAGTGTCAACTGTTAAGAGTAACAAAGAAAAGGAAACAAATAAATTCAAAATATTTCATTCATGGAAAAGAACTAACCCAAACTAAAGATGCAAAATACTTAGGAGTCTTAATAAATGAGAAACTATCATGGAATCCCCATGTCAATGAAGTTATTAAAAAATCAAACAAAACCTTAGGCTTTATAAAAAGGAACTTTAACAAATGTAATAGAGATATAAAACTAAAATGCTACCTCACTTTGGTGAGACCTGTACTAGAATATGCATCTTCTGTATGGGACCCATCCACCAAAGAAAACATTGATAAACTAGAACAAATTCAAAAAAGAGCTGCCAGATTCATTACTGGAGAATATTCGAAACTGACAAGAATAACACCATTAGTTAAATCATTAAACCTTGAAACACTAGAGGATAGAAGAACCAAGAGCAAAGTAGTAATCATACATAAAGCAGTTAATTCTAATTTAGAAATACAACACAAAGATAACTTAATACAACCCTCATATAGACATAAGGATAAAAACTCCTTTCTTATTCCGTATGCAAGAACAAACACATACAAGTTTTCCTTCTTCCCGTCCGGAATTCGGGCGTGGAATGGGTTGCCTGAAGAATCCAGGAAAACCAACACTTTATCAACATTTAAATCTCTAATAAAAATGCAGGACTAAACACAAACCATAGATAAGCGTAGGACGCAATTATCTTCTGTATAGAAGGAGCGTCTGTAAACAGATAAGATAAGATAAGGATGTGTAAGTTTAAATTGAATTTTAAAATGTAAAAGTTAAGAGAATTTATTTCTGATTAAAGAAATGTATTTTTAAAAAAACGCTATTCATCTAATTAACACATGTTCATCTTAAAAAAAAAGAAAGAAAACGCCAACCAATTTTATGGCGATGACTACGTTCAGTATTATCAACTAAAATTATTTACACTAGACGCCCCGGATACGCCGCAGACCTGCTCATGGAGAGTGCAAAAATAGTGGAGAAAAAACGGACACAAGCTACAGCAAGAAGAAATCAAAACAACGCGACTGAACTTCGGTGACTGCCGACTCATTGTTTGCTTCGAGGCATTCGCACTGTGGTTATCTACCTGCCCACCACCCTTTACCACATTAGCTTACCAACCATAAACTGGGATTGGCGGACCCAAGCGAGGGTCAGCCATGTTGGAAATAAAGGGGTAAAAGAACGGGTACAAACAGACTAAATTAAAAAAACAATATTTTCTCTGGGGCTTGAACCCAGTTTTGTTTGATTTTTTAAAAACTTCATTGACATGGGGATTCCATGATAGTTTCTCATTTATTATGACTCTTAAGTATTTTGTATCTTTAGTTTGGGTCAGTTCTTTTCCATGAATGAAATATTTTGAATTTATTTTAGGGCTGTAGGAATTAACGATTAAATTCTCGAATAATTGTAAGAAATTGTATCGATTAAATATCGATTAAAATAATTTTAATCAATAAAAATTCGATTAAAATTTCAGAAAATATTTATAATATTTTATTTCAATTTATTAAAAAATAATTAATTATTAATAATTAATAATAATTTACTTATTTTTTAATATACAAACTTCTCCCGCGTATTATATATAATTTATTAATTTATGTAGGCGTGGAGATGTAAACAAAAAAAATGGAGATTAATGACAGCTTCAGCATAGTTAAATTTAAGAATATAAACGGAAAAGTTGAGCAAACATTTTGTTTTTTAGCTAACTGCGGATGGCAGAGTAGAAGATGGTGAAAAAGTTTACTGTGTTCACTGCCATAAGTAATTCGCTTTTAGGGGATCAAATTCATCGTTCATGTACCACCGTAAGCACAAACATGTTAGACAGGGAAATAATTCAATGAACAAAAAAAATCAAATTACATGTTTTTGTTACTTCCCTTGAGAAATTCAGCTTTAAAACGTCATAAATTTTAATTTTTGACTTAATTTGAAATTAACGATTAATTAATTAAATTAATCATTATTTTTTTCAAAAGTTAACGATTAACTTTAAATTTATCGTTACCAGCCCGAATTTATTGTATTTTTTTTTCTTTGTTACTTTCAACGGTTTACACTTTTCTGGGTGGATAGACATACTCCAGCTAGATTACCATTTTATCAATTCAACTAAGTCTTTTTTGTAAAATTGGGCTATCTTGTTCTGATTTAATTTTTCTATAGATTATACAATCATCAGCAAATAACCTATTGAGAGGGTAACTCTTACTTCCGTATTTACTTCTGGAGGGTAACACTAGCTCACTATGACTGTTTTTTCAACTTGAACAACACAAGGCTATCTTAGTATTTCTTTGCTACAGTGATTGTGTAGTATGTCATAATTTTTGTAATCAAATCACAGGATGCTAGCTTTTATTCCCTTCATGTGTTCTCTCGATTGTTAGGATTTTCTAGGAGACACCTTTAAATCTGGATCATGATGAAGATATGTCTTATATTTTTAACAATTAAAAAAAAAGAAATCATAATGGGGCATTAAGCTTTAAAATTTTTAAACAAAAAAAAATAATATTAAAAAATATAAGAAACAAAGAGATTTTGGGCCCCCAGCCTCAAAGGAGTGGGCATTAGGGCCATCTAATGTTTATGTACCACGTTTTTTTCAAGATCCATACATTTAATCAGTAATATAATACCTCTCATGTTAACAAAATTACATTTTTGGGCACCAGGCCCATAATAAGTGGTATTTCTTTTTAAAATGTATGCCAGAAGCTTTTTGGGGCCGTCTTAAGTTTTAAGGCGATTGGATGAATACAATATTTATACACCTTACATAAGGAAAAAAATTACATTACAATTGTCAAATCGTGTTAAAATCGAATGGCGAACTAAGAATATTTTTAAAAAAAATTTAAAGGATTTTGAGCCAAAAAGGAATGGCCATTAGGAGTTTTTGCCTTATATTATTTTAATATTGGTTATCAAGATTTGATAAACCAAATTTGGTCAAGATACGATCATTTAAACAGCAGCCAAATTTTAAACACATTTTACATAGCCTATATTAGGAACAAACTCCATTTTGTGAAGGGCCCATGCCACCCATAAGTGGTAATTTTAAATTCTTTTTCACCATTTATTATTGTGAGAGTGTACTTCCAAAAGTTTTATGCATCTACCTAAGCCTGTAATTGATGGAATTATTGATAGTTAGTTTTTAATTACGTTTTATTAACTCGCTTTCGTTCCTGTGGATTTGTTTGTCTGTCCACAATTTTTCAAATCTGCCAACGTAAAATTAAACTATTTCTGGTGGTCATAGAGATCTCACAATTTTACCACACATAGATCTTGGATGACAATGTATTGTATCAAAACTTCAGATCGATCGAATGTACCGTTATTAAATTATTGAACTTTTTAATTCATCTATATATAAATCTGTACCGTCTGCTTTTGTTGACATCCATGAGTTCACCCCGTGACCACATCACAATGTTTTTAAAACGTTGGGCGGGCGCTTGTGAGGTGTTAGGTATTTAAAAAATAGAGGTAAAAAAATATTTTTAAAAACCACGTTTTTGTAAGTGTAATAAAAAGAAGAAAATAATGTAAAACTAATAAGTTCAATTACTTTCGTATCCTTTGACTAAAAACGTGGGGCGGGTGTTTGGTATAAAAAATTAAAGATTTATAATTAAGAAGGCAAAAAAGATATCTATAAGTGAGAGAATTAGTGAACTGCATATGTAAAACCTCATAAGCGCCCGGTCAACGTTTTTAGTCATATTATATGAAAGTACTTGAACTTATTAGTTTTAAATTATTTTCTTCTTTTTAGTACACTTATAAAAACGTGTTTTTTATATCTTTTTTTTTACCTCTATTTATTATATAGCTCATATTAAGAGTAAAAAATATATTTAAAAACAAGATTTTTTTTTAAACATGCTTTTGCGCTTAAAAGAAGAAATAAAAATTTTTCTATGATCTCAGTTAAAATCAGTGTACCCATCCACTGCATAAAAATATAAATATGGCAAGTTCAATTCAAATTAACAATATATATTACTACGTGTTAAAAGTATACCGTGGAAAATTTGACGTTGGCGCAATTCATAATATTACTAGATAATGTTTGTAAAAATCAATAGTAGTTAAGCTTTAAAGGGGAGCTATAACTGAAATTCCTATATAATAAAAGTCAATGTTCTGTCCGTTCTGTCCGGTCATCTATAGCGATTGGTCCCTCAAACACATATGACTCCTACAGCCAATCATATTGAACACGTTTACGCGGACGTTCAAAACGAGTTATTTTTTGTGCAGTATTTCTTCCCAAAACTTTATTTTGAGTTATGCGCGTTGGGATTTATGGTCAAAAGCTCTGTTTTTACAAATTATTTATTTTACTATAATGAATGGTATTTTGACGTGATGCACATGTAATGCCGGTCGAGACGGTTGTTTGAGGGGAGTTACAACATGCCACCGAACTGTGGCGGAGCGTCCTTGGACGGGCTTTGTTGCTCGTTATTTAGTAATATTCATCGTGACGGCATATTTTGATACGCAATGACGCCAATAAAGTTCGACCGGTTATTGGGAACCGTAAATTTGTTAGCATACCCCAAAAATGACCCCAAAAATTCATTGTATTTAGGGACATCATTTTCAATTAAACGGAGGGGCATTCAGCTTACATGCACTCCAATAAAAATATATATATATATTAGGGCTGCGGAAATTAACAATTAATTTCTCGATTAATCGTTAAAAACTTTTAACGATTACATTTTTTTAACGATTAATCGACTCACCACTTATAAATGTACTGGAAGTAAAAAAAAATAATATATTTCGGCCGATAAATATTAAACTCCTTTCCAGATGATTACACGAACATTTTGGTTTTAAACTATTGACTGAAATGAATGTTCAAAATGTTGATAAAGGTTACTGTGTCCTTTGAGAGAAATCGTTTGCCTACATGCAATGTTCCCTCTAAATCTAAGCTTCGTTGGTCCGTGTGCAAAGTTATAAAAAAAAACAACTCGTGTGCAAATTTAAACACCGTCAATTTTTTGTGCAATATTTTACCTAATTTGCTGCGCGGTGATTCTAAACTCCTGCGTGGCGTCAGTCAAATATCTGCGCAGCCGCGCTGCTTAAAGGGAACATTGCTACCATGGTTCTAACACTTCGATTACATATCACCTGGAAACCAAACATACTCTACAGTATAGGAAACTTCAGCTGGAACAATCAAAAGCTATGTGAACCGCTCATCCCTTGAATCAAATAATGTCAATACACTTGTCTGTTTTCGTTGTTGGTTAAAAGATGTCATATAAAGAAGACATTCCAGTGTTATTTCGATTTTCGACAAGTATGTTAATAAATGTTACTTATGACACCATAAATTTCAATAATTAGCTTTAATCGAAATTAACGATTAATTAATCGTTAATTTTTAAAAATTTAACGATTAAATTTAAATTAATCGTTAACAGCCCTAATATTTATATAAATATATATGCGTTATTCTCTCTGTTAGGTGAGAAACAACAGCTAGAACTTATATTAACTTTGCATAAATTATCTTAAAGTTAGGGTAATCACATTCTTTTCACTCTAAATCAGTGTTTACTAGGTGTAATCTGATAGAAATTCATCGGAAAAAAGCCATAATTGTTTGTGCTAACTTAAAACATTGTGATTGATAATATCAATAAATAAACATTTTTAGAACAACCCCTTCAACGAAATTTGAAACTTCCCCTTAAAATCATTTTAAACGAAATGTATGAATTATCGTGAAACATAAATAAGCCAATTGTTTTAAGTGACAATTGCAAAATATATACATTTTTAGTGATGATAAATATAACAATGATAAACAACTTACTGTGATTCAGAAGGCAAAATAAACTCAAAATAAGTTTTAGTCCAAACATTATTTAACATTTAAACCAGAAAATGTATTATTATTGTTTAAAATATTCAAGTGTTCGTTTCACCGACTGTTTTGTTTGTTGGTTTAGGCAAGATATAAGTTGATCAGAAATTCTTAGTGCCACTTCTTGTGTATGCTATGAGATTGCCTTCAAGAATTAAGAAAAAGAAATCGCCATGTATCTGTTAATGGAACTGTTTCTCTAAAAAAAAATATTATAATCATTAATTTCTTCACTTACGACGTATCAAATCCTAAATAATTAATCGTTTTAGAAGTTAAAAAACCAGATGCCTAAAAGGATAAATTTACCCTGACTCGATTGTCATGTAAATTAAAACTTCTTTACAATGTGTGGCGCACAAGTAATTTATGTCTTCACAATTGCACAGCGTCATCAAATAATGCCGAAGATTGAACATAAATTAAATCTGTTCTGATAACAAAATTTGAAACTTAATATTATTTACATTTCGCCTACGTGACGCCAACATTTCTGTTATCTATCTTACAGCAACAACGAAAACGCACGTCTATGGATGTATGTATAAGTGTGCGTGTGTGTATGTGGGTGTGTGTGCTTATGTGTGCGCTTGAGTGTGTGTGTGCGTGTGTGTGTGTGTGTGTTCTCTCCACCTACACGGATATTCAGTTGTTCTTTAGCTTTACAAAAGATGGCCGACTCATTTCTTGACAAAAAATTATTAAGCTCATTTGTCATAGCGCTAAAGTTAGACAATTCTGGATGTGAGTACTTTATTACAAGCACGCATTGTATGTATAAGCCACGCCTCTCTGCATCATGAGACCTCCAAAAGAATTCTAATGTTAGATCACAATCGTGGTTGTCTAAGTAAATGCTTATTTTATATTTTGAAAGTTCACCGGTATTTTGATTTTTTTAAACAACGGAATTGAATTTTAGTTCTTTAAAAAATGTTTTAAAAAACTTCATATTCACATTTATAAAATCACTATTTTTCATAGCTCTGCTTTATTAATTAAACGCGATTCTCTGAAGATGTAAATGAGAAGTTCCTGCTACGGAAAACTATTTATAACTTAAATAGTAAAAATTCTACTTTTGAATTAACACTAAGCTAATTTCTAAAATAATAGAGGTGGCAAAAAAGTATAGCTGACAGTAAAGAAAGTTAAAATATGTTTGTCCTCTATAATTTTAAATACATAAGTCTAGCTTACAATTAAGTTTGTGATTTTTTAAGTTAAATCTATAACAATAAAAGGCAGTTAACTGTGCATACCTCGATAGCCGATTGGTCCCTCAAACTCCTACAGACGCCTAGAGCCAATTACTAGTGGAGAAAAATTAAATCTCACTTCCTTATTGAACAAATTTACGCTGATGTTCAAAACGAGTTATTATTTATTGAATATTTTTTACTAGAGTTTATTTTGAGCGGTGCACGTTGGGATTTATAGTTAAAAGCTTTGTTAAATCTCTTATATTAACTTCAAAAACTTGTCTCTCTGTCTGTCGTCATCTCTTCGTACGTCGTGTGGAAAAACAAAAGTCGAAAATGACCGTCTTTCCGTGATGCCATCGAGCTGAAGTTTGGCACGTAGACTTGTGTCACCCAACAATGCATCGCATAAAAATTTCAGATCGATCGAACGTAATTAAATTAATGCATTTTTAGTTTATCTCTATACACCATATGTAATTCAATTTCACAGTTTGATATTGATTTTGTTTCACGTCCCAGTTCAGTCCACGCGTTGACGAGGCCCATCGATGTACCGGCGTGCTTTTGTTTACATTTTACTTGTCACGCTGAGCTCGGTCAAGCGATCGGTGACCAGACCTTTCCCCTCTCCCAACGTTATTGTTGTTTTTGTTGTTTTTGTTGTTGTTTTTTGTATGACAAAAGTGACTTGCGCTGTGACTTGGATTTAAGTGAGAAGGAGTTGCGCAGTTCGTCGATCTCACTCTCTCGCCAGAGGCCATCTTATCCAGCGGCAGGACTAAGTCGAGACGGCTGGTGATGGAGACGGGTGAGTGGATGGCCATGATGTCCTGTGTGTCTTCTCATGCCCTTAGCGTTCCACAACGCTTTGCTGAGATTCGCCTTTTTGACCGTTGACCAACTAGTGGTTCCCCGCTCTATCCACCGAATCCTATCTTCACGAGCATAGATAGACATATCTAGATCACCGAGGGTTTGAGACCCTTCGGCTACCCTCACCAGGTTTAGCCAGCCAGTCGAAGCCGTTGCCCGGGGTGTGGCCACTGTACACGTTGCAGTTTCTATGAGCCACTGGTGAGAGCTGTGTGACAAGTGGGGACCAGGGTTGGACGAACTACTACCCCCCCCCCTCCAGAGATCCTGTTGACTGATAATTCAGTGTGAAACATATAAGTTACACACGCCAAGGCAACTCTCAAGTCAACGAAAGAACGCGCTCTACTTGAGATGACGTTTTTCGATTTGTAACTTCCGGATTAATATTAATAGTATTAAACAGCCACAAAATGACAAGTCCAAGTAAAATACAACCAGACGAGCATAGAGGGAATTCAATTCGATGATCAGTTCCTTGATATCTTTAATTTCCTCATTTTACATTTGTATGTTGTATATTTCTCCAGCGCATGATTATTCTTGTCTTTTAATGACAGCAGAGAAATTTAGGTTCCGCCATTTTGAACAACCAGAAGTATCTTTTCCCCGGTTATACAGCAGGAGTTAAGGCAGATTCAGTCTGTAAATGTTTGTCGCGTTTGAACATGATCAATACTTTTAATTATGACTCATATATAAGGGAGTTATAGTCAAAAACTTTCTTTTTATGGTTTTTAAAAAAAATTTTACAAGTTGTTTATTACTAGTTACGCCCTACGGCGTAGCATAAGCCAAAGACTTGCTAATGGATAGTGCAAAGAAAGGGGGGGGGGAGAACAGACACAAACTACGGCACAAAGAAATCAAAACAACGCAAATGAACGTCTGTGAGCGGGAGGGGTGGACCATCGACAGACCACCCTCACCTCCTTAGCTTGCCAACCGTAAACTGTGGCTGATCCTCGCTACCCTAGCAACGGTCAGAGATGTTTACAAAAAAAGGGGGGAAAAGATCGGGCAGAAACACACATTTTTAAATCCCTTATATTAACTTCACCGCCGTCTCTGTCACTCTCTCTCTCAGTCTCTCTCTCTCTCTCTCTGTCTGTCTGTCGTCATCTCATGGGCGGGCGGAAAAACAAAAGTCAAAAATGACCCATTTCCCGTGATCCGATCGAGCTGAAATTGTGCACACGGACCCGTCTGACCTAACAATGCATCGTATCAAACTTTCAGATCGATCGAACGTACCGTAATTAAATTAATGATATTTGTAGTTTATCCTTATATGAGGTATGTAATTCAAATTCACGGTTTGTTATTGTTTTTTTCCCACGTGGGAAATTTTGAGTTGACGCGTTGAGGCAACCCGTCGAAGCGCCGGGGCACTTTTGTTTACATTTTACGTGTCACGCTGAGCTCGGTCAAGCGAATCGGTGACCAGACTTTTCCCCTCTCACAGGGTTATGAAGCAAACTTGAGTTAAGACAGATTCAGTCTGTAAATGTTTGAAAATAATCAATACTGTTAGTTATGTCTCATATATAAGGGATTTATAGTTAAAAACTTTGTTTTTACGGGTTTGTTTTATTAACAATTAAAAAGTATTGTCTTCGCTGGGGCTTGAACCCAGGACCTGCCACGCGTAAGGAAGACGTGATAACCACTACACTACATATCACACGTTATTCTGTAAAAGAACAACGCAAGCGAACGAAAGTACCATTGTTGGTCTCGAGACCACCTCTGCTTGCCAACCATAAACTGATTGGTCGACCCCAACGACGGTCATTCGTCATGCTCATTAGCACATACTCGCTTTGGTGAATTATATATATACTAGACGCCCCGCGGCGTAGCATACGCCGCAGACTTGCTCATGGAGAGTGCAAAGAAAGTGGAGAAATAACGGACACCAACAACAGCACGAAGAAATCAAAACAACGCGATTGAACGTTGGTTTGGGGACTGCCAACTCATTGTTTGTTTCTAGACGTTTGCAGGAGAAATTCGGTACATCCCTAACTTCTATGAAGTCAGCTATGAAACGATAATCGGTTTAAATTCAGAGTAACATAATTGATTATCGGTTTTAAAAGACAACAGAAAACAACAACACGCAATTAACAACCCTAAATATGACTAACCCTCGCTAGGGTCGGCCAATCACAGTTTATGTTTAAGGGATGGTTTTATTAAATGGGGGGCGGGTAATAACAACCTCAGTGTGCTTGTCTCTATGCTTACTCATTATTTTTTTACTTACTTTGTGCTGCTTTTTGTGTCTGTACTCTCACCCCCCCCCAATCCGTTCTTTGCACTGTCTATTATGAGCAAGTCTGCGGCGCATGCTACGCCGCGGGTCTCTCCAGAATTCCTTCTTTTCATTTAATCACAGTCCTTTGCCCAAACCCATCCCGTTTTGACAACTGTGTCTTTCAGGAAGTCTTCACCCGTATGTCATTCAAATTCACTGTTTGTTATTTTTTTTTCCACGTGAAAGTTTGAGTTGACGCGTTGAGGCGATCCATCGACGTACCCGCGTGCTTTTGTTTACATTTTACGTGTCACGCTGAGCTCGGTCAAGCAAATCGGTGACCAGACTTTTCCCCCTCTACCACCCCCACCCCCCAGGGTTATGAAGCAAAGTTGAGTTACGACAGATTTAGTCTGTAAATATTTGTAAAATACTTTTAGTTATGTCTCATATATAAGGGATTTATAGTCAAAAACTTTGTTTTTACGGGTTTCTTTTTTAAATCCCTTATATTAACTTCACCGCCGTCTCATCATCTCTCTCTGTCTTGGGCGGGCGGAAAAATAAAATTACAAAATGACCCATTTTCCGTGATCCGATCAAGCTGAAATTTGGCACACGGACCCGTCTAACCTAACAATGCATCGTATCAAAATTGCAGATCGATCGAACGTACCGTAATTAAATTAATGCCTTTTTAGTTTATCCTTATATAACGAATGTAATTCAAATTCACTGTTTGTTGTTTTTTTTTCCACGTGAAAGTTTGAGTTGACGCATTGAGGCGACCCATCGAAGTGCCGGGGTGCTTTTGTTTACATTTTACGTGTCACGCTGCGCTTGGTCAAGCGAATCAGTGACCAGACTTTTTCCCGCTCCCCCTCCCACCCACCCCTCAGGGTTATGAAGCAAAGTTGAGTTAAGACAGATTCAGTCTGTAAATGTTTTTCTTGTTTGAAAATAATCAATACTGTTAGTTATGTCTCATATATAAGGGATTTATAGTCAAAAACTTTGTTTTTACGGGTTTGTTTTATTTACTTCTTTTTTTTTCGCCCGCCCAAGACAGACAGAGATAAAGAGAGAGACACAGAGACAGAGACGTTGGTGCAGTTAATATAAGTGATTTAATAAAAAGAACGGGCACAAACAGACATTTTAAACAATTTAAAAAAAACAATGTTTTCGCTGGTGCTTGAACCCAGGACCATCGACGTATTAGGTGGACGTGATAACCAGTACACTAAGAATTTCACATTTAATGTGAAGGGACAATGCAAGTGAACGCAAGTGCATTGTTGCCACCCACTCCCACCCCCAACCCCTTTTTTTTTCATTTCATCCCACCACGCTTGCCAACATTGTTTATTTGACCCGAGCGAGGGTCATTCGTCACGCTCTTTTGCACATGCAGCTTCTTGTTGCCTCGCAGGGTCCGACCACGAAGAGAATTATATATATATATATATAGATAACTATAATGTATAGTATTTTTGACGTGATACACATGTATGGCCGGTTGAGACGGCGGGTCTCTCGATAAACCGCAGTGGTGCATGAAATTTGAGTGCCTAAATTATTTATAATGAAGCACATGTAACCAAAAAACAAACCCGTAAAAACAACGTTTTTGACTATAAATCCCTTATATATGAGACATAACTAACAGTATTGATTATTTTCAAAGAGGGGAAAAGTCTGGTCACCGATTCGCTTGACCGAGCTCAGAGTGACACGTAAAATGTAAACAAAAGCGCCCGTCGCTTCGTTGGGTCGCCTCAATGCGTCAGCTCAAAATTTCACGTGGCAAAAAAACAATAACAACCGTGAATTTAAATTACATACCTCATATAAGGATAAACTAAAAATGCATTAATTTAATTACGGTACGTTCGATCGATCTGAAATTTTGATACGATGCATTGTTAGGTCAGACGGGTCCGTGTGCCAAATTTCAGTTCGATCGGATCATGGGAAGTGGGTCATTTTTTGACTTCTGTTTTTCCGCCCGCCGCCCAAGACAGACAGAGAGAGAGAGAGAGAGACGGCCGGTGAAGTTAATATAAGGGATTTAAAAAAACAAACCCGTAAAAACAAAGTTTTTGACTATAAATCCCTTATATATGAGACATAACTAACAGTATTGATTATTTTCAAACATTTACAGACTGACACCGAGTGATGTCCCTTGTCTTTAATAGATGGGGGTGGGATGTGAGGGGGTGTCGGCACGACGGTCGGCGTCAACACGACGGTCGGCGTCAACTCAAACTCACGTGGAACTGGAAGAAAAAAAACAATAACAAACAGTGAATTTTGAATTACATACCTCATATAAGGATAAACTAAAAATGCATTAATTTAATTACGGTACGTTCGATCGATCTGAAATTTTGATACGATGCATTGTTAGGTTAGACGGGTCCGTGTGCCAAATTTCAGTTCGATCGGATCATGGGAAGTGGGTCATTTTTGACTTCTGTTTTTCCGCCCGCCGAGCCCAGACAGACAGACAGAGAGAGAGAGAGAGAGAGAGAGACGAGCCGCGTGAAGTTAATATAAGGGATTTAATAAAACAAACCCGTAAAAACAAAGTTTTTGACTATAAATCCCTTATATATGAGACAGAACTTAAAGTATTTACAAATATCTACAGACTGAATCTGTCTTTACTCCCCTTTGCTTTTAACCCAAAAAGGGTGGGGTTGGGGTGGGAGAGGGGAAAGGTCTTGTCACCGATCGCTGGGGAAAGTTCACCGTGAAACGCCAAATGTAAACAAAAGCACGCCGCTTTACCTGGTTTAAGCACGAGACGTGTTCACACCGGTGGCTGGCCTGAAGTCAAGTGACCCGTAAAATGTAAACGATAGTGACCTCTACATATAGTTTATATAGATAAACTAAAAATGGATTAATTTAATTACGGTACGTTCGATCGATCTGAAATTTTGATACTATGCATTGTTAGGTTAGACGGGTCCGTGTGCCAAATTTCAGTTCGATCGGATCACGGGAAGTGGGTCATTTTCGACTTTTGTTTTTCCGCCCGCCGAGCCCAAGAGATGATGAGAGAGAGACAGAGAGAGACGGCCGCGAAGTTAATATAAGGGATTTAATAAAACAAACCCGTAAAAACAAAGTTTTTGACTATAAATCCCTTATATATGAGACATAACTAACAGTATTGATTATTTTCAAACATTTACAGACTGAATCTGTCTTAACACAAGTTTGCTTCATAACCCTAGGGGGGGAGGGGGTGGGTGGGAGAGGGGAAAAGTCTGGTCACCGATTCGCTTGACCGAGCTCAGAGTGACACGTAAAATGTAAACAAAAGCGCACCGTCGTTTCGTTGGGTCGCCTCAATGCTCAAACTTTCACGTGGCAAAAAAACAATAACAAATCGTGAATTTAAATTACATACCTCATATAAGGATAAACTAAAAATGCATTAATTTAATTACGGTACGTTCGATCGATCTGAAATTTTGATACGATGCATTGTTAGGTAAGACGGGTCCGTGTGCCAAATTTCAGTTCGATCGGATCATTGGAAGTGGGTCATTTTTGACTTCTGTTTTTCCGCCCGCCGAGCCCATGAGATGATGAGAGAGAGAGACAGACAGAGAGAGACGGCCGCGAAGTTAATATAAGGGATTTAATAAAACAAACCCGTAAAAACAAAGTTTTTGACTATAAATCCCTTATATATGAGACATAACTAACAGTATTGATTATTTTCAAACATTTACAGACTGAATCTGTCTTAACACAAGTTTGCTTCATAACCCTAGGGGGGAGGGGTGGGGGGAGGGGTGTGGGGGGAGGGGGAGAGGGGAAAAGTCTGGTCACCGATTCGCTTGACCGAGCTCAGAGTGACACGTAAAATGTAAACAAAAGCGCACCGTCGTTTCGTTGGGTCGCCTCAATGCTCAAACTTTCACGTGGCAAAAAAACAATAACAAATCGTGAATTTTAAATTACATACCTCATATAAGGATAAACTAAAAATGCATTAATTTAATTACGGTACGTTCGATCGATCTGAAATTTTGATACGATGCATTGTTAGGTAAGACGGGTCCGTGTGCCAAATTTCAGTTCGATCGGATCATTGGAAGTGGGTCATTTTTGACTTCTGTTTTTCCGCCCGCCGAGCCCATGAGATGATGAGAGAGAGACAGACAGAGAGAGACGGCCGCGAAGTTAATATAAGGGATTTAAAAAACAAACCCGTAAAAACAAAGTTTTTGACTATAAATCCCTTATATATGAGACATAACTAACAGTATTGATTATTTTCAAACATTTACAGACTGAATCTGTCTTAACTCAACTTTGCATCATAACCCTAGGGGGGAGGGGTGGGTGGGAGGGGGAGAGGGTAAAAGTCTGGTCACCGATTCGCTTGACCGAGCTCAGAGCGACACGTAAAATGTAAACAAAAGCGCACCGTCGTTTCGTTGGGTCGCCTCAATGCTCAAACTTTCACGTGGCAAAAAAACAATAACAAATCGTGATTTTAAATTACATATTTCATATAAGGATAAACTAAAAATGCATTAATTTAATTACGGTACGTTCGATCGATCTGAAATTTTGATACGATGCATTGTTAGGTAAGACGGGTCCGTGTGCCAAATTTCAGTTCGATCGGATCATTGGAAGTGGGTCATTTTTGACTTCTGTTTTTCCGCCCGCCGAGCCCATGAGATGATGAGAGAGAGACAGAGAGAGACGGCGGTGAAGTTATTATAAGGGATTTAAAAAGAGAATAGCCCCATTATAATAATAAATTTGCAAGATACGATATCGACAATATTTAAACATCTGCTCTTGTTAAGACTTGATATGAAAGAGAAGGCTTAAAGGTTGAATAAGTTTCGGGGTTTATTTACTTTTGGAGTAGTAAAGAAGGTAAAGAATACCATGAGGCTGGTCTTGACTTTATTGTGCTGAACAAACATTGAGTATGTCTGTTAACAACAATGCTTTCCTTTATCCCCAATTGCGTATCTTATATAAGGACAGATCACAAATACAATGTTAAACTCCTCCACCGCCAACCCCTCCCAAAAGATGGACATCATTGATGCTCTTTCGCACCAAGCACTGGTCTCTCAAAGATTTTGTCGTGACCGTGAAGAAAGGTAGACAAGACGTGCGTTACATAATCTCTCTGTGGTACCGATCGCTGGACAGGCTACCGTCTTATCACCCCATAGCTAAATATCCAAATACAGAAGATAAGTTTCCATCGGGATAATAGATCTCCCAAAACAAATACACAATACAAAGCTAAGTTACACCAATGAAAAGAAAAATATTTTGTCTCTCTCTAAAAATTAACTAAACTCATTTAACCCGCTAAACAATCATAAGGTGGATATGGTCTGGTAAGACTGCTGATGTCTAGTTTACAACATAGCTTTTCAAATCCTTGTTCTCACAAATAGAAACCATTAAGACTTGTTAAATGAAAACTGTCATGAGATCCAGCAATTGATGGGAGAGAAGAACATCTCAACTCCACCAAAACTACTTCAACGATTCCATGTCAACATCCCTAAAAGACTCATATTACAATATTTGACAAACTGTACAAGAAATTCTCTGTAGCACGTTAGTGAACGTAAAAGCTGATAAAATTCAAAATGTTACAGACAGGAATTTCATAATTCTCTTGAGGAAATATTCGGATCCACAACTTTCAATACACACCATCATCTCAGTGATGTTGGCTCAACTACTAAAAAGGATCATATTATTGACTGCTACGGCCGAATTCCCATTAATATATCAATTATTGTCTACCACACAAATATGCCTGAGACACACACAAATTGATTCATCTATAAAGTGGCAAAGCTCTGTTTTCAGATTTAATTTATAGAAAATGGAGGGACATTCATCTCCTAGAGATGCTTATTAAATATTGTTTAAGGTTATGGCAATAGTTGTTAATCTCTTGGAAGTTCTAACATGCTTCTAGTGTTCAGGTCTACATGCGTAAAAGGAACCATCCAGTCTTTGATAAACAATGTAATTTATGCTTACTTTCAATTGCAGTAAAAATGTTTAGTATAATCATTCTGAACTATCTCGTTGCACTCGTAGACCAAGAACTGCAGCCAGAAAGCCATTCAAAATTACGAATAAATGTGGAACAATTGGCATGGCGCTTGAAGCGAGGCTGCTGCAAGAAAGTGTCAAAAACAGAACACGGGTATTTCCTAAATATATCCTGAAATTTAGCCACGCTAAGGCAGTTTCATGATGGCATGCAGGCTCGGGCTCAATAAAATAGAGAAGCTATTCAACACTTCCCATTTACAAATGGTGTTTAGCAGGGATCTGTTCTGGGAGGGGTTGCACATTAGGTATCATGGTTAATGTTATTTATTAAATCTCAGGAGTCTGAGAGTATAATCTAAGGTGAAATCAGACACTTAATGGATTTTAACGCAATTTTCATTGGAAAAATTGTGTTTATAGATTCGTAATGTCTGTCAAGCTTGATCATGCAACTCCTCCTGAACCATACTAGATAGAGGGTTCGGGTCTTTGCAAATATGCTAAGGAGGTAACAAGGATGTGCAACGGCCAAAAAAATACCGAAAAGGTTTACTGGATTTCTTCGAAAATCCAAAAAAAACACACACACAAAATATCAGTATTTTGTTAATTTCTCGCCAACCATAACATCTATCGGTTTGAAACAAACGTCAAACAATAGCTAATAATATTTGGAACAATGTTGGAGAAGGAATTTTGCTGAAGAAATACTCTTTGTACTACAACTCCCATTATTTTGAATGCAATTTTTAAAGCAATTGTTTTGTTTCGTTTCAAAATTATGGATTTGAAATGACTTTTAATGTAATCTAGAATGATAGTTAATGGGGTTTTCCCGCTTTGTGAATGCTTATGTTAGATTGTTGCGTGGTGCGCATTATATTGACACATTCTCGGTGTGATGTAGCGTGAGGGTATGTGACGTCATATTTTGTTTAATTTTAGAATTAGTAATTTGAAATGACTTTTAATGTAATCTAGAATGATTTCTCTTGAATAAAAAAATCGGAAATTCTTTGTTGGAAATCGCGTTTAAATACTCATTCGAGTTTTTATTACTTGTTTCTTTGTTGATGACTGTAACATTCACACTGGATGGACGCAAACTTGAAATGTAGTCAGTAAAAACATTGTGTGGCTATTTGCTTCAACTACACTCTCAATATCAGAAAAGAAGACGGAATTCCTGTCTTAGCAAGCCCCATGAAAACTATACTTTTTTCAATTACAAAAACAAAATTAAAAATAAAACCATACATCCACTTTAATTACCTCGGCAGTTAATTGTCTAAAAGTGCCGTCTTGTACGGTTTTAAATTGTTAAAATTAGCCTTCAGCCCGCCAAAGTTCCACTCACTTCAAAGCAATGGTTCTTAAAGTATTCTAAGGACAAGTGACCTAGATCCAAATGACGGCAACAATTTTCGTCTAGATGGTAATGTCATTTCTTTATAAATTTCTTTAGGTATTTGTGTCACGGCAGCTTATGCAGGATCGAAATGATTTGCGACTTTCAATCTACCTATCGATCTGGCCAAACCTGCGATACAACTATGATCGATGTTCTTCTGAGTGCTGACAATATTGGTCCTATTAGACATCAGTGCTTCGTTTGATGTGATTGACCACGTAGTTCTGTTGTCAAGAATACTGAAAGAGTTTGGGATCTCTGGAACTACATTTCGCTGATGTGTATCGTACCGGGGTGATGGAACATATCAAGCTGTTTTGAAAAAGTCATCTTCCTAGAAAACTGCCCTAATCTGAGGCTTACCACAGGGCTCAGTTTTGGGACATATTTTTGTCTCCATCTTCACGAGTCTGTTAGGCAAACAATTGAAGATCGTGATATCTTTTGCAAATTTCTGCATTTAACGCACACGTTTACTTGAGTTTTCACCCGGATCATTTTAGCTGCGTTGTCTGTGTCAGGATGTCGAATGCTGTTTTTTTTGCAAAATCATGGATTGCATAAACCAACTTGAAGTTTAACGATGATAAGACTGATGCTAATATTTTTATTTTGGGGCCAGAGAGGTCAAAGTAATTAAGATATTTTTTTTATTAAACTAAGGGGTTATAGGAATACTCTGTATGCATGATTATTATTGCCTTTGGTTTTTTGACAAATCGTCAATTTATTGTGTTTCAAATGATCGGTTTCTCGTAAAGTCGTGATGGTTAGGATCTAATGGTGGAGCTCTTAAGTTTATAGCGCAAGATATACAATGCCCCGTCCCCAGACATCTCAAGGGACATTACTATATGGGTCTAAATATTTCTCTATTTAATGCTGCTCTCTTCCGCACAGCAGAATCAATGTCTAGAAATAAACTTATTCAGGACGATTTCAACGGATGGTATGAAGTTTTTCTTCCTAAAATGCTGGTATCTCGATCCAAACTTTCTTCAATTAATTCACCGAATTACAAGATTTCTTCTCTTTCTGGTTCATGCCTTTTTTTTGGATAGACACTGTAATTTTTTAATATTTTTTTTAAAATTTCTATTACATTTTGTTTTAATTGCTGAATAAGTATTTTTGCATTTGTTGTGTCATTTGCCAGCTTAAATGAAAAAAGGGAACAATGCCGTAGCAGTTTAAAAAAAAATCGAGATTGAATTCCTGTAAAAGTATTCGTGGGGGATTGCCTCAAAGCCAACTGCAAACATTCTAGAAAGGAAACAGAATCCCGCTGCGTGGATTGTATGAGGGTAAAAAAGTCAGACTCCATTAAACCAGCACTTAGTATGCTACTCTGGCTTGGAGGTGCTGAATAAAAAATAAAATATTAGCTTCTGCTGCTATCGTATGGCTGTATGAACAGTTCTGTATTTGAAGGAATTTCCATTTGAAACACGTGTCTCTAAAATCATCCCCCAAATCCAGACGTCAAGAATGTAAAATCTTATGTTTATTTCTTTCATTCGGAATTTAAAACTAAGACTTTTTCTTCAATAAGTCTATGGCTGTGTTGTTTTAGATTATTTTTGTGTTATATTTATATTTCCAAGTTAGGTTTCATGATTTTTCTAAAGTTGTTACTCTTCTCAATTATGCATATTCTGCGGTGACGAATCTTGTTGACCGTTTGTTTTAATGTGCTCTAGTTGATCTCTATTTTCTATGTGGATGGGGTTAATACAGTAGACACATATTCCAATATAGGTGTCACCAAAGTAAAGTAGCATTTAAGGTTTCTATTCTTATTGCATTAGAATTTTGTCAAAGTTTACTTTTTATAAAGCGTAAAGATGTAAAAAAATTGGATAATGTTGTTTATTACTTCATTAACATGGGTATTCCATGATAAACTTTCATTTATTATGTCTCTTAAGTACACTACATTTTTGGAATGGATTATTTATTGTCCATGAATGAAATA